>KV459459.1:0-104992 GCA_001662645.1 Pseudogymnoascus sp. 03VT05
TCAGACACAAAGGCTTTTATAAAACACGTTACTAGTATATAACAAATACTGTATTAAGTTGAGCACGAAGCTCCTATCTAAGAACTAACTACCTGCTTATATAGTGGCGTTATGCCAAATGGACTCTAAGGAACTCACTCGAGTCCCTAGAGTCCTAGACTACTAGGACTCCTACATAGTCCGTAGAGTCCTAGACTGCTAGGACTCTCACATAGTCCGTAGAGTCCGTCACGTGATGCGCTCAGAACTAATATCTTCCGCTGCCCCTCTAGGCACTAGGGTCAGTCTTATGCAACCTCCTCCCTTTCCCTCCTATAGTTGGCCAGCCTTCCTGTTCTGCCGTAACACTCACGTTAAGCAGCTGAAGAATGTGTAAGGAGTGTAGTGGCATATAGAGGGTGATTATCTTCCGTTCTATGCAGTAGTGCTGAAATTAAGCTAAGAGGTGGCTCTTATGTCTGTTGAGAATAAGAAGTTAATAGGTTCTAATTATACAAGTGCTTGTATGTTAATTAAAGTGTTAAATCCACTTATACCTAATTGAATTTAAGGTCTACCCATTCTTACTTAGCGTAATCACCTAATCGTCTAGTAATCCTAAGTCCTTGTACTAAGTAGAGAGGTGATTCTGTGCCTTGAAAATGATAAACAGCAGGAGTGCCCATCTGTACAAATTAACACCTTAGATAATTAACACCCACTCTCTATTCCCTAGCTGTATAGTCTTTAGACGGCTCTTTGCTTCTAAGCTTGTGACTACCTTTGCAGTAGCAATAACTCCTATTGCGAAACCTACTTTATCAAAGTTGTAGATATCCTACTCTAAGATTCTGTATTTTACAACTATGTTTCGTATAAGGAAGAACCACCCTTTAATTATCTTTAGATCTTTACATTTTGCTCGTTTGTAATCATACTTTTGACTAAACTTTGCTTTAATTTCCGTATGACACGTTATGAAGTTAGTAGTCTAGTTCTTCCTAACAGGGCCCTCGCCTCATTTAGAGAGTAGTAGATTAGCCATTTCTTGCACAGCTTGCAGCTAGGGCGGAAATCCACGCAAATCTAGGTTAAGGATGTACTAAACAAGAGCTGACTCTTTGTACGGAGTTAATTTTCGTAAGTTAGGGGTAGAGTCGCGTTAAGGAGCCTTTCTATGCAACTGCTTATAGAGAGTTGTATACAGGACATCATACGACATTGCGCCTGCTTAAATACTTTGAATATGCCCTTCCTTAATTAATTGGATAGCTAGAAGTATTCTACCCTCCTAATTAGAGGATTTAGCTTGTGTTGGTTGTGGCATGTTGACTTTTGTGAAGTTGACGCGTTTTGGTGTTTTAGTAATCACTTCGCTTGTGTGATTGCTTCGCTTGTGAAATACATTACAAACAAGCAAAATGTAAAGATCTAAAGATAATTAAAGGGTAGTTCTTCCTTGTACGAAACATAGTTATAAAATACAGAATCTTAGAGTAGGATATCTACAACTTTAATAAAGTAGGTTTTGTAATAGGAGTTATTACTACTATAAAGGTAGTTATAAGCTTAGAAGTAAAGAGCTGTCTAAAGACTATACAGCTAGGGAATAAAGAGTAGGTGTTAATTATCTAAGGTGTTAATTTATATAGATAGGCACTCCTGCTGTTCATCATTTTTAAGGTGTAGAATCACCTCTCTACTTAGTATAAGGACTTAGGATTACTAGACAATTAGGTGATTATGCTAAGTAAGAATAGGTGGACCTTAAATTCAATTAGGTATAAGTGGATTTAACACTTTAATTAACATACAAGCACTTATATGATTAGAACCTATCGCCTTCTTATTCTTAACAGACATAAGAGCCACATCTCTACTTAATTTCAACACTACTACATAGAGCAGAAGATAATTACCCTCTATATGCCACTATACTCATTACATATTCTTCAGCCACTTAATGTTAGCTACTTTACTCTGCTAAATCTTTTATATAGATGTTAGATTAAAACCTTTGTATAGAATAGGCTAAATCACATTATAAAGCTTAAGTTTCTCTCTGCATTTAAAGAGGCATTTAAAGCTACTTTTATAGAGCAGAACATTAAGAGTAGGTTCTAAGCTATAAAACTAGTTCTATACAAGCTGCAGAATGTCCTCTCTCACTTAAATCTACACTTAAGGTCTCTAACTCCTCCTATAGTTAAGAGTAATAATTAGACTTTAAAGACTCCTTAAACTATAAGGGAGCTTGATTTTCAAACAGAGCATGTTAGGAACTGCATTATACAGCATTAGAATAGCTCTCCTAGCTTAATTACTAATGCACTAAGCTAGCTTACTAAAGGAGCTTAGGTTATAATGCATTCTACTACTCTACTTAAGGTAGAAGTTAAGGCTCTATAGGTAGTAAATAAATAGAAAAAGAGAAGGGAAAGGAAGTGTAAGAGGTGTATAATGTAAGGGGGAAGCCTCTCTATATAAGATGTAGAGGATATCCTTTAGAGTGCTAAGGTTAATGCTTAAGTCTATATAGAGGTGGCAAGTGAGAGTAGTTGGCAGGTAGGCTCTAAGGGCTAATAGAAGTACTATAGCTAATGTAAGAAAATTAGACATAATACCTATATATGTAAGAGGTGCTAGAAATTAATTATAATTAAATAAGGGTTATTATATAGGGTGGTGGTGTAGTAGTAGGTAGTAATAGTTAATTTTAGTGTTTTAGTAATCACTTCACTTATGTAATCACTTTACTTATAAAATACATTATTATTAAAATAGCTCTCTAACTTTAATCTATATAGCTATTAATTAGTTTATAAAGGGTGTATTATAAATAATGCATTAATTAGCATTATTAAAGGTAAAGAACTAGAACCTCTAATATATAAATAAAGTCCTAAGTAAGTAGTAGAAGGTAAAAAATGTTACAGAGTTGCTACGGAGGCTCTCTAGTGGTTGGGTGGTGAGCGATGTAGCTAACTAGCGCCTAGGTGGCTGGCTGCCAGTATCACAAGAGCGTAGTCACATAGAATGGTAGAATAGAATACGGTTCTTATAATACTGTTAGTTAGTCTGTTCATTAAAGCCTGACCTCCACCTAGGGGCCTCTGGCCCCCTTTTATGAGGTGGGGTTAGTGGCTTTAGTAGGGCGGCTAGTAAGCCTTGCCCCTAACTAATTACATAGACTATTCCTAAGATGGCAACCTTCCATTTAACCAGCCTAATCATTCCGTGAGCCAGACTTACTGCTCACCAAAACCTGTTTTCAGGAGCTGCCCCTTTGCTAGGCTGGCTCTGGGTTGGCTAGACTAGCAGCAGGTTGGCTGAGCTGGCGGCCTGCTAAGCAGGTGGCGCTCTGGCTCTGCACCTGTAACTAGGGTCAGTTGTAACAAAAAAAACATACCTATAGTGAGGAGGATTACTTAGTTAATAGGAAGTATAGGATCTATAGGATAAGAGGGACATTATATAGTAAGTAGAGTAGGAAATAAGGGTGAGTAGTAGTTATAAGCTAAGGGAAGAAACTTAGGCCTATTACTATAACAAGTGTAGTAGGACTAGGCATAATGTATGCACCTGTTAGATTATAATAGATGTGTCTAAGGAAGAGGATTCTAAGTAGTTTTAATTAATTTCTAGTATTATAGTGGATTTATTACAATTCTTATAGGGTAGTTATGATTTTTTAGCACATTTGCTTATTTAGCACATTTGCTATAACGTACATGTATAACGAGTTGGCCACCTAAGCGAGTTGGCCACTTTCCACCAACCACATATATAGTATATGAATTAATTCAACAACAACGCCTTAAATCAATTGAAACTACTCGGAATCCCCATCTTCAGACATCTCCTAAACTACTTGACATGTTTGCGAATTATGGCTAGTTTAGCTGCAGTTGCCACAGCGCTGCGTATGTAGCTGAGCCCTCTCTGTACGACTGACCCCCCTATACATATTCTCCCCTATTACGTCAACCACACCCTTTTCTACTCATATCGCATCTGCTTTAGGTGCTGAAAGTGATCCTCTAAGCTGTAGGCGGCTTTTTTTAGCCCTCCGGCGCCTACTTAGTAGGTCATTTGCTATATAAAGCTCCTGGTTCTCAGCTTTAAGAAGGGCTAGTCTATGTGCTAGCATTGAGATACCTTTAGCCTACGCGTTAACTACATTATATAAGTGAGTTGGAGAGCTACTCTGATGCCTAGCAATCCTAGATTTTAAGGTAGTAGAGCTTTGTACAGCCTCTATTACTATAGTTAGCGTTTTTAGACACTAGGAGGTAGCAGTTCCTAGCTGAGAGTTTGACGGTGTAGGTGTTCTAGGCTTAAAATCCAGGCGAGAAATTACTGTTTCAGGGTTGTACAGAACAAGGCCAGTTGCTTAGAAGCTAGCTTATACATTGTCTTCTCCCATTAAAGCAAAAAAGGCCTGCTAGAAGGCAGGAAAGAAGTCGTCTTTTGTAATGTGAGTTATATGCCTCCTCATCATCTGCTTAATTGCCTTGCTATACAAAGCTTTTAATGGGCTGAAACAGCCTACATTAAGAGGCTGGAGAATATGTAACGAATAGGGAGGCATACAAAGCAGTATAATATTGTTAAGCTTATAGAAATCGTTAAATTCAGTAGCCTGGTGGCTGTTGTGGCCATTAAGGATTAGAAGCCTATATCCACTAGTTGTACGAGGCTTAGTACATCCCTTAAAGTGATTCAACTAATCCAGGCCTATCACGTTTATAGTCTAGCCATTTTCGCTCAGATGGATGCGCTAGGTTAGTGGGAATTAGCCGTTGGTATACTAGGAGAGGAGGTGATATTTGCCCTTAACAATAATATATAGTAGCATCGCCTAGCTGTCTGCACATACACCCTAGATTACAGAAACCCATTCCTGATTACCAGGCTGCTTCGTATGAGGTCTGCTCTGTCGATTAGAGGTTGTTACAACCTTAGCATGCAAGAGCATTCCCATTAAAAACCTAGTCTTATTAAAGTTGTAGATATCTGAGTTAACAATACTGTATTTTGCAATTATATTCTATACAAGTGCAAACCAAGCTTGTATAATCTTAGGATCCTCAGCTAAGGCCCTCTAGTAGTCAATTCAACGTCGAAAACGCATATTAAGGGCTAGTTGGCGCCGTACAAAGTTCCCTGCCCATTGTGAGCTAACACGTGTTACGTTGCGTACCCTAAGAAGGTGATTGGCTATATCTTGTATATCTTTGAGCTAGGGCGGAAATCCTTGCTTAATTAGATTAATAATACGATTAAGAAGCACACTCTCTTCAGTATTAGTCAACTTCCTCCCATTTGCAGTTATATCGCGTCTTAATAGTTTTCTAGCGCGTCAGTTAGCCAAAGTCGCCCAGGAAACCTTATAGATACGTGCTGCAGCTCGTTTGGTAAGTTTAGGGTCGTTTTTAAGAGCTTCAATTGCTAGGATCATACGGCTTTCGTTTGAAGTAGATTCCATTTTTGTAGGTAGAGGGAAATAGTTGCAAAGTTAAAGGTGGTGGAAACAGCGGAAAGTGGCCAACTCGTTATACATGTACGTTACATGTATGTTATATATATATATAAATAATAACTTTCTAGAAGTTTCTATCTTAGTTCTAGACCATTCTATCTTACTAATTATATTATAAATTAATGTCTAGAACCTTCTATTACATTATGAATTATTTTCTAGAAAGTTCCATTTCAATTTTGTGCTGACTAAGAAAAGCTAATTCTAAATAGGAAATACTCTTGAGTTACTCGAGTAACTCATGAGTATTTGAGTATGAGTATGAGGTTTTACTATACTCATGAGTATACTCGACTTCCTAACCCTGAATGCGATCGGAAGTAGGGCCTAACTAGTAATGGCATAAACAAAGTCGCATTGCAAATAAAACAAAAGGCAACGTGAAGAATGTTATTTAATCTCCTACTTGCTACTCCTATGCAAAACTCTAATAGCGCTCTTTCACGCTCGCTCGCGCGCTAAATAGATGCGCGCGCGCCATTAATCCAAAAGGTATACAAAACAAAATTCTTCCGTGCCTATCTATCTACAAAGTCCGCTTCTCGGCAGCCCTCAGCGCATCCTCATCCGACGCCGCCGACGAGGCCACGGTCTTATCGGGTTGTGTGGTCGCGGTGAAGTGGTCGTGGATGTGCTGGCTGTAGTCGTCCTCGGTATCGAAGACACCGCCATTCACCTCAGCCTGGCGACGGGCCTCCTGCTTCTCGCTCCAGTCCTCGCGCATGTCATTAATCTTGGAGGCGTAGTCGAGCTCTGGGTCGTAGTACTTGCCGGCGCCACGAAGACGCTCCCAGAGCGAGAGATGCTTGGGGTGGACGGCGACACCGTGGTACTCGGACTCGCGTCCGCTGCGGATGTACTTCCAGCGGCGCTCCTGCTCCTCGAGATCGAGGCCGGTGGTGTCTGGGAGGAAGAGGAGGGTGAGGAGCATGCCGGCCAGACCGAACCATGGCACGACGTAGAACTTCATCTGGGTGTCAATGTAGTTGTACAGGACGGAGGCAAGGAGGGCACCGAGCTTGCCAACGGCGGCGGAGAGACCGTGGGCGGTCGCGCGGATTGGGGTTGGGAAGACCTCGGCGGCGACGAGGAAGGTGACCGAGTTGGGACCGAACTGGTTGAAGAAGGACGACAAGAAGTACATGGTCTGGAAGGCGGTGACACCCTCGATCGAGCTGTAGTACTTGAAGTGGAAGGCGGGAACGACAAACAGGATGAAGTCCATGAGGAAGCCCAGCTGCATCATGTTCTTGCGGCCGAACAGCTTGTTGTCGATGAGGAAGCAGGCCATGTAGTATCCGGCGAGCGAGACGACGACGTTGACCAAGTTCCAGGTCCAGCCGGTCATGATGGTGGATCCGTGAGGGGAGAGGACGCTGATGAACTGCGATTGGAACAGCTTGTTACCGTAGAAGAAGACGTCGTTGCAGAACCAGGTGCCGGTGGTGGCGAGCAGGCGGCCACCAAAGTAGGTGAAGGTCAGGCCGAGCGACTTGGTGTCGTAGCCGGTCACGTGGATCTTCTTCTTGGCCATGTTGAGCTGCTTGCTGGCAAGCGGCATCTTGTAGGTACGGTAGTAGACGAGCCACAACGTGCCGAGGGCGGGGAGGGCGAAGGAGACGCGGAAGGTCCACTGGGCCATGTCGACCGAGTATGGTGGGTTGCCGCTGTGGTTGAAGATGAGCATGAGAAGGATGAGGATGACCTGGTTCCAGAATTGACCCCAGCCCTGCATGAGGAAGGCCATGGTGACCTTGCGACCACGGTGGAGACGATCCTCCTTGGTCGACACCCTGCCGGCTCCGGTGGCGTTCTCCATGGCGGCGGTGGCCGTCATCGGGTACTCACCACCAACACCAATACCGTAGAAGAAGAGCGAGATGGCGTAGCAGATGACCCAGCCCTGGAGATCGAGACCCCACGAGGCCGTGAGCATGAGCAGACCGCCAAACATGATCAGCGCATCCTGGATGAGACCCCATCTGCGACCGAACCTGGGTGTGTTAGCGGTTGCCCAGTACAGCAATAGAGGCGAAGCAAGCACTCACCAATCACCCAAGACACCAACGAGAACCTGACCAACGATGATACCGAGAATCTCCATGTACGTGACAGCGGCGATCCAGTTCGCACTGCAGACCTGGTACTTATTCCAGCACGAACCCCAGGCGGCCTGGAACAGCGGGGTCAAGTTGCCAATGGAGAAGAGCACGTAACTAAGTATCCGTCAGTACCACGCGGCAGTTAATTCGGAAAGAATCGCAACATACCCCTCCAGACCCAGACCGGCACCTGGCAGAACCGCGTTGCGGAAGTACCAGCCAATTGGGCTCAACGGATCGGCCTTCATCATGGTGCCAATGGCACCGAGCTCCTTCCTGGCCTCGGCCGCATCGACGGCGCCGACGAAGGCGGCGCGCTTCATGAACGGCAGATCCGCCCAGTAGACACCGTCGGAGTTGTAGCTGTCATCCGGCTTGACGAGGTAGTTGAAGATGGCCTTCTCGTTGGCGGCATTGCGATCGTATGGGAGCGTGGCATGGTCGGTGCCAGTGTCTGGGCCGTGGGGGACCGGGATGGTACCCGCGGCCGGGTCATGGACGCGGGGGTGGTAGAGGCCGTCGTCGTTAGACATGGTGGTCGGTCTAGCTCTGCGCTGCGTTGAGAAGGCGGCGAGATGAGAGATGGTCGGGGCGGTGGGATGGAGAGGAAGGGAGAAGAGAAGTGATACAGAGATGGGAAGGGGGGGTTATTATATGATGATGATGAGAAGAGACGGGATGGGTTGGGAAAGGCCCTGAAGCGAGTGGGGGGACGAGGTGAGGTGCACGACTGTCGCTCTCGGCGTGTGAGTGGCGGGTTGGAGAGAATTAGTGGCATAGTGGACATATGTGGGAACTTATTCCTCGTGGGAGGGTTTTTCTTTTCTTTTCGGGGTCGCCTTTAGTGGAACTGAAACGGGTAGAGCGCGTGTACAGATGTAAATAGTGCGAGTAGTGCGAGTATGCGAATGTGTGTTTTTAGAGTGCTTTTAGCGGGTAGGACGAGTAAGAAATGGTCACCGAGTGATTTGAGTGGTAGTTGAGTGGATAGCTCTTGCTTAGATGGGGAGATGGGGGGTGGGATTTTAGGCGTAGGGAGAGCGAGAGAGGTGCAGACATTCTTGCTCCGGCGATGGAACATTTTTACTAGCGCCACCAAAGTACTATTGAACCTCTACGCCCCAAAGTGCTTGTACCGCAGCCAAGACAAGTACCCATTTGCCGGTGGCACGGTGGAAGGGGTACCGAACCTCGATCAGGAATTTAAGCACGGGAGCACTCAATTTTCGCGAGGTCGAACGGTCGGAGCCAGTCGGAAAAAGGAAAACGGTACTTGGTGATCTCATACTACACACCGCATATAGCCATGTATCCCGCCTTCGATTCGCCCCATCCACCACCACAACAGTCACCACACCACACCACAGCATCGTTAGTATTGTGGTACTTCTGCACACTCCGTCTACCTCGTCTGTATACTTTCCCATTACTCCCACTACTCGCACTACTACACCCAACTACACCCAACGACACCCAACGACACCCAGCATTAACAGCAATCGGCCCTCTCAATCGCTCTAAAAATTCCCACTTCGCCCACCTTTCCCACCCGTCCCGCCCTCCGGTTCCTCCCCACTAACCCCCATCTCTCTCCATGCCCACGCGAGCAAATCACAACGCCGGAAGCAGAACATGTTTCTCCATCACCGCTGCTCATTGGCTCCTCCTGCATATAACCACATGGCTAGATGTCAAATCCCAACTACGTCTATTCTCTCCCCTATCAATTCACGTCCAACTCGCATCGCTCTGCTCTCAAAATGCCTCCGGATACAACGGCGCACTTGAGATATGTCAGACTTCCAATCCCTGTGCGCTCATCTTGGGATATGCCACCCAGAGCCAAGAGATTCCGGACGTGGCAGCCGTGTCCGGTTGTCTTGGAAGTCTTGGAAGTTCAGCCCATCCCCTCCGTTGAGCCCGTTGACCACCAGAACGAGAATCATCCTGAGCTGCACCTGCCTTTGAAGACTCGTCGTTGCGTCGACGATTCTCAGCCAATCATTTAAGAACGTGGTGCTGCTCCCGTCGCTAACTGGGTCTCCCCACCATTGCACTCCTGGTCTGCCGAGGAAATCTGCTAACGCGCTAGTGGCTAGCGGGGAAGCCACAGTTTGATGGAGATCTGGAGTGGGAGTGGGAGTGTGTGAGTGGGATGGGGTGAGAGTGGGGGTTACATACATCGCTTGCTTGCTTCAATATTATGTGAGTTCGGTGAGTTCGGTGACGGGAAAGAGATGTCCCAACGAGTGTGAACGTGGTAGATGGTATCAATATTATCTAACTTATCTTACCCACTGCACTATACGTACCCCACCCACTCCATGATTGTTCCGGTCCATCGTCCATCATCCATCATCCATCATCCATCATCTCCTCTTACACACCACTCTTGCTTGCCGCGTCGTGACGACAACGGACAAACACCGTGCCCTGCCCAATGCTCGATCCCCTTCGACCAACACGATCGACATCCTCCTCTCCACAAATCAACTCGGATCAAAATCAAATAGTCATAGATGCTACTGTATCCTTGGCTCAGCCAGGGGCCCCGACTCGGAAGTTTTCCCCTTAGGGCGACGCCTCCTGCACCCTGTCTCACGCGTCACCATCGCCCTCCTGCCATCCACCCACCCCACGTGCGCGCTTCGGTCGTTGCCGTTGCACGCGTCTCACTTCAACTTCGTATACGCCAACATACATAGGATTCACGGCAGACATGTCTCAACGCGCCATTCAGGTGGAAAATATCATATTTCCCTCGATCCCTCCTCCTATCTCTCCGTCGCATCCGTAATCTCAACCCTCCCGCCCGCTTGTATCACCGACCAGCATCTCCAAACCGCGCCACAAAGCTTGCTCGCAGTTGCTGAGGAGGGTAATACTGGGCCCATCCGCATGCGCGTGGAAAGAAGCCTTTGGGAAAGCCTGGGCGCGGTTGTCGACGTCGATTCCCCCCTGGCGGCTGGGTAGGCCAATCAGGGGCGCGGACTGTGGAACGTGGTGAAGGGGGTGGTGGGATGACAGGCTTGGCGCGTCAGCGACGACATTGAAACAAGCAAACCAAGAGACGGGAGATATTGTGTGGAGGCTTGTTTTCGATGGTTGGGATGGATGGGCCCGCTATGCACGATGGGGAGATCACCTGCATCTCCGCTACACTACTGTACTGTCAGACAAATAGCTCCCTTTTTTTTTTTTTTCCAGATGTCTCAAAGGCTTCTTTTGGGAATTACTTTTGATTTAGCCCCTGTCTCAACAGGAAAATTCAGACGACTCGGCCAAGCCGCGTGTCCACTGTGACTCGGCGTAATGTCGGTTCCGCGACAAGAGGGTCCAACAGGAGTGTCGGCGATGTCGCCAGTGTCATAAACAAAAATAACCACACGGGCATCCGGCTCTCTCACCACTTCACCATGTCCTTGCCCTCCCCAAACCGAATGACCCCTTTCTTCCTCCTCTCGGCCAGCCACCGATCAATCCACACCTTCATCTTAGCGCGGCTGGCGGCACTCCCAACGTTCACCGTCGGCACGATCTTCTCTATGCGCAGCGCGCAGCAGAACATCGTTAGCTCGCGAAAGCTGCTATGCTCGGAGTACGGCACGCCAAAGCAGGCCGCCTCGTGCGTGCTGCCACGTTGTGGATTCAGGTCCGCCATCGTGTACCTGCTGCGCCAGTTCTCACCTGTCAGCACGGCAGCCACCGACGGACTATCAACGAGCCGCGAGTTCGGCGGGCGGTAGTTCCACCCACTCGGCCGGAAGCCCACGATCCGTGAGAAGTGCGGCTTCAATCCGTTCAGGTAATCTTGCAGCGTCTCCGCGCGGATCTCCATCAGGGACTGCATGTGTATCTGTGCCTCGTGGGGATTGGTCGTCATCCGCGACGACAGCTCAGGGTCCTCGAGCGCAGCGCAGATCTTTTGTTTACGCGGTGGTGCCCAGATCTTACAGTCTAGCGCGCGTGCAATACCCAAACAAATGTTCTCTTTGCCAATACTATATGTTCCACAGAGGATGAGAAGCCTACCTCGGGCTTTCTTCGAATCCACTTGGGTCGCTGCGTCCTCAGATTTCACCGCGGCGTCCACAAACCTCGCCATGCTTGCTCCAGCACGCTCTTTCCCAGCTTTCTCCCACACGTGGCCCCCCTTGTCCTTGGACATACTAACGCACATATCTGCGCAGGACTGGACGACGTCGTCTTGCGACGGAAATGAATATCGCGGGTTGAGATACGTAGTGTCAAGATAGCAAACATCAATCTTCTGCTGTCTCGTCTTCCCGGTGATCGAGTCGACAATGTCAGGCATTAGTTGAGGATGTTTCACGTGGGCAGGACATGCTCGGAAATCACCACAGTGTAGTATCCTCTGGACCTTTGGGTTAGGACCTTTCCTTACCACTTTCTCAAAGAGGAACAATGAGCTCCCAGGGCAGTGGTTGGCGGGGATCATCGTAACACTGACCCCATGTGTATTCGGCACTTCCACTTTATCCTCAAAGTCCAGAGTAACAACCCATTTGGGGTCGACTTTTAACTGCTGTTTGACTAGATTGCCGGTAACTTTGCTGCAGTAGATCGGTCCATGACACCACGAAGCTGTCAGGCCAATATAGTGGTCACTGTGGAAGTGACTGAGAAAGTACGCATTGCACCCTTGAACAGCCCCATATCGAAAGGCATCAACACAAATGTAGAATCCAGGCATAATCTTGTAAAACGGACAGACGCGCTTGTATGCTGGCTTGCCTTTTGCTGAAGTCTCGGCGGCAGCAGCATTTTCCCAGGCCGCATCCTCTGCTTTTGAAGACATCAGTTTGGAGAAGGCTGACGAGGTCGACGCGTCGGGAATGTCCAGCTGGAACGGATTTGCCTGTCCGGATCTTGCAATAGATGCCTTTGAAAAGCGGTCGCTTCCATGTTCTATCTTTATCCTCGATACGGTGGGAGCTGGTGGTTCAGGATTTCCATCTAAACAAGCATTTACATGTCTCGTAATCTCATCTGTGGTATCACCCCCAAGATCCGAATCGCAAATCGGGCATTTGGAGATTGAAGACTCGTCAGGGATGCCGAAACTATCACTCAGGAAGGGGCTGTTTATTTCGCTTGCGTCGGCGTTTTCGAACTTTTCCTGCTCTTCCATCCACTTCCTCTCCATAAACTCCTCGCCATCAGCAAACTCGTCTTCGATATCGGGGTACTCGTCCATATCTTCAAACGCACCATAATCGCCGTAGCTCGTCTCTTCTGGCTTGAGGGGGGGTATTTGTTCTCCATCTGATGGATGATCGATGGGGGCCTCTGGAACATCTTCAAAAAGGTCGATCTGCTCATCTGCTTCCGGCTTGCGCAAATCCAGCAGCCCTGCGGAGCTGAGAGAAACCTCAGCCCTAACTGCATCCTGGATTGCTTGACTTCGCACGTCAATCCCCACAAGAGCTTCGCCATCTTCCGAGTCACTATCATCGAGGAATGCACCTATCCGCCTCGGCTGAGAGTTGTCTGCGTCTGGCGGCGGGGGAGTGCATGCCTCTGGTATTTCCGCCTTCACGGCTGTGCCTGGATGTAACGGTGCTTTTTCTATAGCCAACGGCTTGCCCTCAGAGGAAACCCCTGCGCCCGTACTTCTTGGCTGTGTATCTGCATCGCCGTCGCTGATTCTCCTCCTCTTTGTTGAGTGCCCCGACTCGTTGTATCGCTCCGCACCATCGGTGGCACTGTATAAATCGTCGTAGGCGGCACCATCAATGTCATTTGGTGTTGGTTGCCGTACGGCTAAAGCCTTCTTGGTCGGGGAAACCTCATATCTGCCTCCAGACAAAAAGAGGCCGCCATCGTCCTCCACCTCCACCTTTTTGAAGAAGTTCAATATGCTTCCGTTCGCCTTTCCTGAAGCCTTTGCACTAAATGCTTTCTTTGCGCCTTGGG
The DNA here is from genome assembly GCA_001662645.1 of Pseudogymnoascus sp. 03VT05. Lineage (NCBI taxonomy): Eukaryota > Fungi > Ascomycota > Leotiomycetes > Thelebolales > Thelebolaceae > Pseudogymnoascus > Pseudogymnoascus sp. 03VT05. The sequence goes on from KV459459.1 coordinate 13,561, forward strand.
AGCTGACCTTTCGCACATTGGTCTTCGTGTTTGGTCGAGGAGTCAAGGGTTTGGTGGAGGATGAGGGGCCAGCCATGGCTGTCGTTGTGCTGGTCCGATCAGTTCTTCGCCCATCCGGCGGCGTTGGAGGCCTGCCTGTGGAGGGTTTCAGAGAGCTATCACTTGTTGCGTCCTCTCGTGGTTTGCGGAACATAGCATTGCGCAGCGGGAGTCGCCATGGGCCGGTGTTGACAGGGTTGTCTGGGTTGCCACCTCTGAGGATGAGGGGATTTCGCGACAACGTTTTTACGCGTGGTCCCGTGACCACTTTATTATATACAGATCTTTATATTTATCACCGGGAAATGAAAATTGGTTCAAAGGCGTTTGCATGATGATTCATATATCAGAGCTTCAAGAAAGCCATGGCCCGTGAAACTCTGGGTATCCGTTTTGCATCCCAGGTGAAATTCAAGCAGCCCGGCCAGGGACGCCTAACTCCATACCCTGTTCTAATGGCCACATTGCCTCACTATCACAGTTCTATCATATCCCAGAGGGTCTTCCTGTGATTCAGCATATAAGCTTGCCACAAGTTATGCAGTTGCGGCTGTTGTCACATGCCCCTTGGATTCCTGTGCCAAAATCCTCGCCCATAACCTCATTTATGCTGCTTTCGCTTTCGATGCTTGTTGGGCTGCTTCTGTGTGACAGGCTTGTTATTAATCGCTCTCAGGGGCTATGGGGCCAGGTTCAACATACCTCTTCTTGTTGCGTCCTCTAGTAACTGGGTATCCACGACGGCACCTGGTAGGTGGACATATCTCACCACACTTCCTCTGATGAATACGTTCTTGACGGATGACTATCACCATACCACGTCAGCGTATGTCCTCTTGGTCAAATTGCAAACCCATCGCTGCTGTGTGCGCTTCCCAATCGACTGCGCTTGGTTTTTGCCAGCTTGGGGGTGCGTAGTTAGGCGCGGGCTCCATGCTTACAAGATGCGGGTATTTAATTTCCTCCACCACACTGATGTCGTCAAGCTTAATGTTGAGGTATTGATCGACTGACTTCAACGTGCCGCGGATCTGGATGTCGTTCTTGAGCTCAACCGTTACTTCTTGGTCGACAAGAGTCTTGAAGAAACTAAGTAACTATTAGCGCATGTCCTACAAATGTTGATGAGGTATATATCGCATATGGACGCGATAGACTCACCTGAAGAACAGCATCTTGATTGCTATAGAAGGTTGTTGTGGGAGCTGCAAGCTGGAACACGACGACAGCGTCGCATGGTCACCAAGACCCACGATAGTGGTGGTGAATAATCGTTGCCTTGCATTTTAGGCGCAACATTTCGGTGTTCTCACCTTCATGACGAAAGCAGACTAAATTTATAGAGCGATTAGAATTCAGTGACAGGCGCAGCAAATGCTATAATTCCAGGATAATATATTCATACTTATATAAAAACTTATAGTTCTTCTACTATCCGGTTTTTCATATCCCCATTTTTATTATATTCCCCAAGAAATTAAAATTTTAAACACATTCTCACTATCAAAAATAAATGCATCTACTAATTATTTTATTACGTATCACCATAAACTCAATATTTCTACAGACCAGACCTTCAGCACGTACTATTTGAAAGAAGATAGCGTTGAAAGATCAAGAATCAAGCTGTAAATGGAGAAACTTCAACGAATGTTACCTGGCTCAATATTTTCATCGCATTCTATTGGTATATTTACGCTACGATTTAAAATGAGCAAGTACTTGGCCTAGCCTCCTGAGAGCCTTTGGGCGATGATCGACAGGATCTTCTGCCTGCTTGATCTCCTCGATTTCCTCTCTGGCCTCTCTCACCAACGGCAATAGCCCACCCCAAACCTCGTCCGCGTACCGCGTCAAAACACCCTCCCACTGCTCAATCCATAGACTACTTGCTTCCTCTTGTGGCAGAACTTGCCCAAAATGAGAGTAGGACTCTTGAGCATACTCATCCGGCAGCCAGGTGCTCATATCACTAGACCTGAACGTATCGGGCTGTAGATTAAGTGGGTGGGATACGTCTGTACCAGTGTGCATATCCGAGGAAGGAAATAGTTCCTTGACAAGAGCCTGGATTTTTGCGGTCTGGTCGTCTGTCAATCTCCATTCCTCTATCTCATCTTCGATGTTCTGAGGTGCAAAGTAGTCAACCTCCTGCCGCCTTTCAAAGAGTATGTCTAACACCGCCTCTCCATCACGACTTTCTTGCTCTTCGACGCTGCGAAACTGGTATGGTTCTGGATTTTGATCCGAGACTTGAGCCGCTGGTGCCCCGCCAAAAGTCCCGGTATCCTCTTCGTCCAACACTGGCCTTGTCCCATCTTCGTTAGATGGTCCAAAAGTATCTATGCCGTCGAGAAAGGACGAAAACTCCGCCTCAGCAGATGCAGTGTGCTGTTCTTGTTGTGAACTCCTGAAAACCTGTGGGCCAGGCTGTTGGGAGCCGTGCGAGGGCTGATGCCGGGAGGCCTGAGAGCTCTCGGCCCAAACAGAGCCATGGCCAGAACTTGACGGTTGGCCTTGTCCCTTTCCCGAAGTGGCTAATGCTGCCGCGGCGGCATCTTTGACTTCATTGCTATTCGTTGCACCAAATGCACTTCGTGTAAGGCCAATCGCAGAGGCAGCAACCCTATCGAGGACATAATCGGATGAAGTTGTAGTTGTTTCGTTAGAAGACACCTGGTCTTCCGGCTCTCCCGCAGCTTTCGCGGGCCCCTTACCCTTCCCATTGCTCATAACGTCCGTCCGAGATATCACGCGCTGGGAAGTCGGTCGTTGTTATAGTCGCGGCTCCCAGGATCCGACAAGGGCCCCGCGCTTAAGGGTCGGCTAAACTAGGGACCCCACCAACATCACGTGATCGACCCGAGATCAGCGGCATAGTCGAATCACTTGAAGCGCCTCGAGGATCAGGGAAATACAGGATTATCGAGGGCGATATGGATCTATCTTATGGTTATATATGGCCGCTGCCTGAGTGCAGCTTTGTGACTCGAGAACGGAGGGGTATAGCGAGAAATGCTGGAGTTGCGAGGCAGAGTTTAACCTGATCAGGCAGGTTTGCAACAAAATGTGGTCAACTTGTAGCTTCCTTGGAACTGAAGAAAGATAATCACAGTATTTGCGAAAAGCGAACACTTTTATAAAAATTTCAAGTGTATACCTGATAATAGTAAATATCGTAGTAACAATTTTGTAATGCTAGATGTACACTTTCCTTGGTTTGGCTATCTTCCCAATGCAGCTGCCTCTTGTCGACCTTTGTAATACAGCTGTTGAGTACCTACGTATTTGGCGCGGAGCTGATTGCCGCCAGACCTCTTGGTCACTCGCCAAAACCATCATAACCCCACAATCCCAACTATACTCACCATACTTTGACGCGCCTAACTACTTATCACCAGTAGGACGATTGCTTTGTGTAGATTCTACAGATTCTGTGAGTTTTCACCGTTCGGCGACCCCGATCCTCGTGTCTTGCGGGGTTTGAATCAAAGCCTTCCCTGCCCTTCCCGCTCACTCTATTGCTCTCAGCACGCCACCGCTGCATTGTACGCGCCTGGTACACAATGCCGTATTCACATAGCTACTGACTGCCTCCCAGAAGACTCTGCGCCATCTAGAATTTTGCTTTCTCCCGAACAACCAACACCCCATCACAAATTATCCACGCCACGCGCGAATTTGAGGAAGGTGATCCTCAACAGGGCGGGCTGGAAACATGGTAGAAGGAGAAGCGAACTCTCCAACTTGGAAGTTCACACAGTCAGTATTGCCTTGAAGATAAATAGACACGGCGAGGAAGACACGCCACTTCACGACCTTGACCGCTTGGTTTGGCCGATGAGCCAAAGAACCCTGCTAACATTCATATAGATGCTTCGGAGATAAGGGAGACGTAGAGGATATCACAGAAGGTTAGTCACACCAAAGAGCTGTACAAACGCTGTTGCCGCAAACTGGGGATGAGAGCTACAACTTTTGTCAACTTATCGGATGCGGACTTGGGGCTAACATGTTCGTTCCCAGCCGATATCATCTCAACAGTCGAGTTCGATCACACAGGAAACTACCTTGCCACTGGAGATAAGGGAGGCCGAGTGGTATTATTTGAGAGAAACGAGACAGTATGCAACCCAGCAATCGTGTCCATATAGCACACGCTGATTTCCACAGAAAAAAACATGCGAATACAAGTTCCACACCGAATTCCAATCGCACGAACCCGAATTTGACTACCTGAAATCCCTCGAGATCGAAGAAAAGATCAACAAAATCAAGTGGTGCAAACGCCAAAATGCATCTCACTACCTCCTTTCGACAAACGACAAGACTATCAAATTGTGGAAGGTGTTTGAGAAGTCATTGAAGGTCGTTGCGGAGAATAACCTTTCGCACGACTTAACCCCTGGCACAGCTGCTGGCGGAGGCGGCGCTCCTCGATCCCGCAACAATGTCCACTTCAACAGCGTAAACGATCTCAAGCTACCTAGACTCACACACCACGATACCGTCGTTGCGGCCGTACCACGCCGAACATATGCCAATGCACATGCATATCATATCAACAGCATCTCAGTGAACAGCGATGGAGAGACATTTATCAGCAGTGACGACCTGCGTGTAAACCTGTGGAACCTGAACATTCAGGACCAGAGCTTTAACATCGTTGATATCAAGCCGGCGAACATGGAGGAGCTGACAGAGGTTATCACCGCGGCAGAATTCCATCCACAGAGCTGTAACTGGTTCATGTATGCGAGCTCGAAAGGCACAATCAAGCTGGCCGACATGCGCGAGAGTGCTCTCTGCGACCAGCACGCCAAGCGTAAGTCAACTCCAGTCATACCCTTGGTTTTCGTCTTAACACTATTTTAGAATTCGAACAGGAGGAAGATCCCTCTGCCCGCTCCTTCTTCTCCGAGATCATCTCCTCCATCTCGGATGTCCGATTCTCACACGATGGCAGATACATCCTGTCTCGCGACTACCTGACTGTAAAGATTTGGGATGTCAATATGGAGCGCCAGCCGATCAAGACCATCCCCATCCATGAGCACCTCCGACCCAGGCTCTGTGATACATACGAGAACGATAGCATCTTTGACAAGTTTGAGGTTGTTTTCTCTGGAGATGCCAAGAACGTGATGACTGGTAGCTACAACAACAACTTCATGATTTACCCCTCAGACCCAGATAAGGAGGTGGAGGTGGTCCTACAGGCCGATAAATCGGCTTTCAAGGCAAAGAAGGTTGGAGTACCAACGCCAATCAACACGTCGACCAGCCCTGGCGCAAATGGAAAGAAGGGTGGCTCAAGAGCTGGCAGCCCAGCGGCTGGAGCAACCGGGGCAGGCCAGAGGATGAGGAAGGAGACCGACGCGGACCAAATTGATTTCAACAAGAAGATCCTCCACATGAGTTGGCATCCATTTGAGGACAGCATTGCTATCGCTGCGACAAATAATGTAAGCTCCCCCAAATTTCCCTCGGCTCGTATGGCCGCTAACAAACCTCGATAGCTTTTTGTCTTCTCGGCATTGTAGACAGCAGGAGAGTGAAGGAGGCTTTTGTGGCCAGGTTGCGTTGACGTCAGATTGCGACGTGATGAGACGATTCCCAATCTTCATATCTTTAAGGTCAGATTAAGAGCCGGCTGACGCATACATTGATGAGAGATGAGCATATGAGAGAACTATAGACCAGCCTCTCATGACATAGGTGGGCGATTACTAGGTGAATGATCCATTGATAATGAAAGTTATGTGGGCAATCCAGTGTAGTTTCATTTTTGCAGCGGTCACGATGCTACCTGGGGGCGGGGGCAGAAGGGGTCGTCGTCTATGACATGAAACCTCACGGCTCAGATCTTTTACGCAAATTCATTAGTCACTCCAGAGAAATGCAGAGAAGTACTATGGGTCTTTATTATTTGTGATATCTGTATATCCTGTGTCTGCGTCTCCTAGCTCTAATAGTTGTAAATACCGTAGTTCAGATTGGGTCAAAAGGAGGGGTTTTCACGTGCATTCGGGCCAATCTACTACCTACTCCGTATGCACGTCCAAAAAAAGTTTATGACAGCTCATCGTTTAACTTACCCTCCCTGTTCCCGTACCCGTACCTACCTGCCTACCCTAACTCTACCGTAACTCTACTACGCCCGCTACGTAGGTGCCTGGTTCGACGATTCGACGATTCGACAATTTATCCAGTACCTGGCCTTTATACCTGACAGGGCTGACCACCAAACCCACTTCCGACAACCCTTTTGGACACATTTGGACACATTTGTACACGTTTGGGCAAATAACACCCTCGTTATTTATTCCGGCAGATCCGGTACTTCCTGTTGCAACTATAATTAACAAGGACAAGTAAAAAACAGCCATGAGATCGTCGCTCCAGTCTCGTGACTCCACTTTGCCCTCCTTCATTGTCGCCAGCTTTTAAAGTCGTGGCATCGGCACTTGCCAACTCAAGGTGAGACAGAACCCCTCCTGTCCTGAATAGCACCGCAGTGTGCGTCTATCTTCCATCTCCCTCTCCGCCTCTCTGCCTCTCTTGAATGCTATATCATCTAGCGTCTAGAGCTACACCAGGCCCGCTCTGATCTTGCTTGGCGGAGCCGAGGCACCAGACTCCACCGCGTTCAAATCTCTTTTGGTGCTTGCGACACGATGGCCAGGAGACCCAGAACTGACAGTGGCAGCGCGCCTTCTAGCTCTATGACCGGCCAGGTCACGCCTCGACGACGTGCGACTTTACGAGACCACCTCCAATCGTCGACAGTGGACGGGATCGAACCCCGTCCAAAGGAAATCAACGCTGCGCCTTCGCTCGAAAAGGCGCAAATGTATGGGATAGACAATGAGAGGCCTACGTCTTCCAAAATCATGGCATTGATTGGACGGATATTCATCGAGACTATACCACAATGGCTGGCAGTTGGGGTTATGCTCGGACTGATATTTGGCGGCTGCTGTTCAAATGTGAGTGCGAAGCGCTGCCGGATTGGAAATTGGAGAATGGAAAACTCATGAAGAACACAGGTTTTCGCGTTGGAAGCAATTATCAAGTAAGTAGTGGCCCCAATGAAACGCGGGACCATCAAGCTAACCTTTGGCAGACCGAATCCAGATAGTGGTATGTTGAAGCGCGTCGGACTACCCCTTCATTGCTGATATCTTTAGGCACCCTACTCACCTTTGTCCAATTTATCTTCATCGCATCGATCGGCTATACCTCGCAGTTCGATATCAAACGCCCGCCCCTTTTCCTCAAGTCGAACCGCGTCCCGATCAGGCGCTGGCTTGTAAACATCGCCCTATTCTTCACAATTAATGTTCTGAACAATCATGCATTCAGCTACAACATATCTGTGCCCATACATATCATATTACGCTCCGGAGGGAGCATAACTACAATTGGCGTGGGATATTTGTTTGGAAAGCGTTTTTCCCGCATACAGATTGTGTCCGTACTACTCCTCACTGTTGGTGTTATCATTGCCGCATGGTCAGATGTTCAATCCAAGGTATGCCGGTCTTTCCAATGCTTCGTATCACAGTACTGACCTTTACAGGAGAAGACAACAGACACGAAGCAAGGGCTGCCACCATTCAGCGTGGGCCTCATTATCTTGTTCATCGCACAAGTCTTATCGGCCATTATGGGACTCTACACCGAAGAAACATACCGAGAGTATGGACCTCAGTGGAAAGAAAACCTCTTTTACTCACACTTCATCTCACTACCACTATTCATTCCGTTCTTCCCATCGATGATGAGGCAGTTTCTACGATTGGCCGCCTCTGAGCCATTGACTATGCCTTGGTCTGACCCAGCTGCCCTCGGCGGGTTGCCGCAAGGCTTCAAAGCTGGCGTATCCGGAATTTACATTCCAAGTCAGCTTGCATACCTGGTCGTCAACGTGTTGACCCAGTACGCATGCATCCGTGGAGTCAATCTTCTCGCTTCTGCATCCTCTGCGTTGACAGTGACCATAGTCCTCAACGTGCGGAAGCTAGTCAGTTTGCTGCTCAGTATTTGGTTGTTTGGCAATAGGTTGTCATTCGGGACGCTCATTGGAGCCACGATTGTTTTTAGTGCGGGGGGAATGTACTCATTAGACAAAGGGCCAAGGGGAAGGCTTAGACCTGTCACTGCTAGTGTCAGCATCAATGGCAAGGCGGGATAAAGAGAGGGCATAACGCGAATTTAGACTTGATTTAGAATTTGAACGATTTCAAACGGACATTTACCGCAACGTTTTGAACATTTGATGCAAGGCTGACCAATTGGCGCTAAAAGTTGGGGTAACTCCTCGCGCAGCCTTGCCAAGAGCTTCAACAGCAACAGAGACACAGTTCCATCTCTTATCAGCGACGTGCCAAAGCAAACCCAACGCGTTTAAGACTTCACATCGCACAGCATTTAGACCTTGCATAACTTATACTGCCATTTTCCACTTTGCCTGTTGTATTGTGCTACTACTGACGCCTTGGTGACCTGTGGAAAGCCCCAACATCCGACAAGTGAGAAGCCTCGAAGAGTCATACAAGACTCGACCTCGCGAGCAATGTCTGGTGAGCTTAACACCAACTACCTTGCCAATGGATATATTGCCATTGGAAGCATTATAACTGATTGTTTTCAGGCACCGCATTTCAAGGAAACCACCCATCTGGGCTGAGCTCTCCACACCTCGAACCAACCCAGTTATCTGTTGACGACAATTCCGACGCTGACGATAACCCCTACGACGACCAAGATCTGGACGAGGGCTCAAACAGTACCCTTGCAGATAATAAGACAAACAATGCTCTCCCTGGGGCGGCTTTAGACGAAGAGACAGGTGAAGACGCTACTCAGGACGGCCCACTCCCGAGAGACTTCCAGAGAAGAACAACCTTCTACGATTACGCTGCTGAGAAACAAATAAGCTTTACGGATGCCAAACTCTTCTATCAGAGAAGCCAAGCGGAGGTCCAGCGCAGTGGCGAAGGCGGATGGGGTTCCCAGCAATTGCTACCCCCCGACAGTCCACGGTTGAGCGAGAGAAAGTATTCAAACATTTCCGGAACGGGAGCTGAGGACCCACAAAGAAGTGGTAGCTTGAGATCTATCGGAAGCGGCTTGAACATGGCTCAAAGGTGAGCAAGACTATATCTTTGTTTATTGGTGTCTCTAATGTGGACTAGCCATGGCAAGTTCAAATCTGCCCAACCTACTGGCCTTGTAAACCCAGAGAAACTCACCGAAAGTAACACTATACAAGAACCGATTTTTGGTGGCAATGATGGCCTGGGACGGGCAGGGGGTTTTCAGCACCAGGAAGTTCGCCAGCCAGAGAACGCGAAGCTACCAGCTGAGCTGCATGCAGGAATAACGCCGGAAGGGCTACACGGTGCAGGAGCTGGTATTGGTGTTGGTAATGGTGCTGGGGGATTTGCAAATACAGAAGCCCATGTCACTTCTGAGCTGAGCGCAATATACTCGAATATTCAAAAAGTGCTAGACTTTCGTCACAAATATATGCGCCTGTCGCTACAGGGCCCAGAAGATAATCCAAAAGATGACCCTAGTTGGAATATCTACCCCCCTCACCCTCAGCCGGCATGGGAGGAGGAGAAACGAAGGGCGACAATGGCAAATGGCGGCGACAGCCTCTCCAACAGCACAGTGCTGCCCACAAGTTCATCAAAGCCCACGCGTAAGCCAGGACAAGATATTGGCGAGGATTTCGACATGGAAGACCTCTTGCCTCTTCCAGAGGCAGGCGAGATGACATTCCGCCTGGATGACAATGGCGTATACCAAGTCTACCAACATTCTGATGCTGGCGCATTGGAAGAGCCAGTGATCAACATCCCAACTATTCGTGAATTCTACATGGACCTGGAACAGATCCTGGAGATTTCTTCTGATGGCCCCAGCAAAAGCTTTGCGTTCAGACGCCTCCAATATCTGGAAGGCAAGTTTAACCTGTATGTGCTTCTGAACGAGTATCAAGAGATGGCAGACAGCAAAAGCGTGCCGCATCGAGACTTCTACAATGTGAGGAAAGTGGATACCCATATTCATCACTCGGCTTGCATGAACCAAAAGCATCTGCTCCGATTTATTAAGAGCAAGATGAAGAAGTGCCCAAACGAGGTTGTTATGTTCAGAGATGGAAAGCATCTCACACTGAGCGAGGTTTTTGAGAGTATCAATTTGACAGCATATGATTTGAGTATCGACACGCTGGACATGCACGCCCACACAGACTCTTTCCACCGATTTGACAAGTTCAATCTCAAGTATAATCCCATTGGGGAGTCCCGTCTGAGAACCATCTTTCTCAAGACTGACAACTTCATCAAGGGACGATATCTTGCAGAGATAACAAAGGAAGTTATTACCGATCTCGAGTCCAGCAAATACCAGATGGTGGAATGGCGCATTAGCATTTACGGCCGAGATCCCGATGAGTGGGATAAGCTGGCAGCTTGGGTTGTCGATAACAAGCTCTTCTCGCCAAATGTGCGCTGGCTCGTCCAAGTCCCGCGACTGTACGATGTGTACAAGGCGTCAGGCCTAATGGATAACTTTGAGCAAGTCGTTATCAACGTTTTCAGGCCCCTGTTCGAGGTTACCAAGGACCCATCGAGCCACCCGAATCTGCACATCTTTCTGCAGAGAGTCATCGGCTTCGACAGCGTTGACGACGAGAGCAAGGTCGAGCGCAGACTCTTCCGCAAGTTCCCCGTCCCTAAAGTCTGGGATACGAAGCAGAACCCGCCGTACAGCTACTGGATCTATTACATGTTCGCCAACATCGCATCTCTGAACGTCATGCGTAAGCAGCGTGGCTTCAACACCTTCGTCCTTCGTCCTCACTGTGGTGAGGCTGGCGATTCGGACCATCTCGCTGCTGCAGTCCTCACCTGCCACAGTATCAGCCACGGCCTTCTACTCCGCAAGGTTCCTTTCTTGCAATACATCTTTTATCTCGAGCAGATTGGTGTCGCCATGTCACCACTCAGCAACAACGCTCTCTTCCTCGCGTACGAACGCAACCCCTTCCTTTCCTACTTCAAACGCGGCCTCAACGTATCCCTATCGACCGATGATCCACTCCAGTTCGCCTTCACCAAAGAGGCGTTGATCGAGGAATACTCCGTAGCGGCGCAGATATACAAGCTCAACGCTGTAGACATGTGTGAGCTTGCGCGCAACTCTGTCCAGCAGAGCGGATACGAGGCGTCTGTCAAGCAGCACTGGCTAGGAGATAACTTCAACAAGCCCGGTGTTGCGGGGAACACGATGGCGAAGACGAATATCCCGAATATCCGCCAGGGCTTCCGTCATGAGACGATACTACAGGAAATGGCCATGTAAGTTCACCACGCCGTCATAAGACGAGAAACTAACACAAGTAGGATTGACCGCTACACGTCTGCCTCGACGCCAATGCCCTCGGCGGATACAAGCTCGCAGGAAACTCCTGTTGGGCTACAATCGCCCACCTCCTCGATGAAAACGAATGTCTCCACAACTACCATCCCTAATGATCAGTCACCATTCCCGGCCCAGGCAGCCCGCTTTCCGCACGCTCGCCCTACAGCCAGCATGTCCTCGACAACACTCCCTCCTGTGCCAACGAACGTGTCGACTGATAGTCTGCAGCCAATCAATTCTGGGCTACAGGACCTGCACTTGTCAGGACATGAACCTAAGTTTTTCCCAGGGGTGCTGAGCCGTTCGCAGAGGAGGGATGGTGGCGAAGGGAGGGCTGATGGGAGACCGGGGACCGAGAGGAGTGAGAAGGGATGGGAAGGATCTGTTCAGGAGGAGAGAGAGGATGAGGCTGGGTCAGAGGAATGGGCTTAAATGCGATGAGATCTTGGACGTTACGAAAGGCGCATACAATGTTGAACAGCTAGAACGGAATCATGTTTCACTCCACAAAGTAGAAATAGCTAGTATGAGGTATTTAAAGTCGCCATGCAATTCAATTAGACGTCTCGACATAAAGAGATGGCAAAATGAAGGGTTATGCCCAGACCAATTCGCCGTCCGAACCAACGCATCGCGCGCAATGACTGAAACTCCACGGCACGGCCTCCCCCCTCCCCATGTACAAGTTACCGCGCGTCAAGATACACATACACCTCAGAGCCTACCACTTCCCAACCAGCCCTTACATAAACAGATCCGCAGCTCCATCACCGTCCACCATCTCGACCATGGGGTATTATTTAGCAGCATCCCTCAGCGCACTCGGCGCAGTCAGCGCAGGCCTCGCATCCCTCCTCGCACACGCAGCAACAGCAGAGCGCGGCGAACAGACCTGCCAAGCAACCCTTTCCTGCGCCCCCACCGCTGCTCTTCTTTGGGGGAGGACCCTGCTGGTATTGTTGCTGGGGTGGGTATTGCATCTGTGCGCGCGAGGTTAGTTTGCGGGTTATTTGATTATTTTGAAGGATAGAGAGAGCACTTACAGGAGGTGGCTGTTGGTAGTAACCGCCGCCCTGTGGCGGGCCATAGGATTGTTGTGGCGGGCCATAGGATTGTTGTGGTGGGCCATAGGATTGTTGTGGCTGTTGGGGGTATTGTTGTTGGCCGTACTGCTGTTGGCCGCCGTACTGTTGAGGAGGGGCACCACCGCCATAATAGTTTTGGTTGGACATGTTTGCGTGAAGAAGAGGTTTGTAGTGGTATTGGTTGAGTTTGATATTCGGAGGAAAAGGTTCGTAGAGGTTGACGACGACGAGTGTCAATGCGCGGATTGAGAAAGCGACGATTAAGGTGATGGATTGCGGAGTATGCAGATGTTAAAAGGTCTTGGTAGATATTGAAAGGTCTTGGCAGAGAGAATGAGAGGACGGGAGAACGGCACGATATTTAAAGGGCTGGGCAGGTTGGAAGGGTGGTACAGGTGGGTAGGGGGTGTTTTAGAGCAGAGAGGTGGGGAAAGGCAGGGGGTTTAAGTATTGGGATTTATTGGGATTCGATCGGATTTTCATGGCATTTATTGGGGTTTCGTGTAGAAAATGCGTCCAGAAGCATACGCAAGCCCATCGCCCATCAACCTAGATCGACATGTCTACGTTATCGCCCCTGCGGCGACTCCGTGGATTTTTATATGTCAAGGACATACTATATATACCATTAACTCTAGTTTTCTCTCTCTTCAGCCTCTTCTACTCGCAACTTGCTGTGGCGCAGTATGGATGGCTGTGCCCTCAAAACGTACTTGAGACGGCTTGCTGCCAGGGTTGCATTGTGACTTTATTCCCGCCTCGGCAATCTGGGAGCGTTGCTCTCATCAGCCTTGGCACCAGTGAAAATCATCTTAATATACATGTGCTCAGTCATATATAGTATAGCATGCACTCGATGATACGCTTGCTTGCCGTGACTCTATCAACTGTGAAGTGCCGCGCAGGGGGGTACAACAGCAGCGCTAACAATTGCGGAGAACTATCGAATTATCGTGACGCATGTGGCGGGGGTCACACTCGAAGGATATCTGATCGCAGGGTTTGATATCATAAATCATTGCATACTACATGCAATCGCAGTCTATCTGCATTGTAAAAGTCGAGCTGCTAGGCCTGTCCCACCGCGAAGCCGCCAGTCACGACCGCCGCGTTGATTCTCCTCAACCAAATAACCGTGAAGTTGTGTCTACTGCCATCATCCCGTATCGCCTATTCATGCCTTGACGACCGCGTACTCCTTCAAGAAATCGGGGTCGTTGGCAATCTCCTCCTTGATCTGTATCACACCGTTAACACTCTCCAAAGTAACTCCAAGCGGAAGTCGCATCTCAGGTATACTTACAATATCCAGCCCACCCACCAGCTCTCCCCCAACCCACAACTGTGGGAACGTCGGCCAGTCCGCAAACTCCTTCAAGCCCTGCCTCACCTCGTCATCCGCGAGGATGTTGAAGAACCCATATCGCACCGAGTTCTCCCTGAGCAGCGCAACCAACTGCCGACTGAACCCGCATTGTGGCGCGCTCGGCGTCCCCTTCATGAACAACATGACCGGCGCCGCCTTCACCAGCTCGCCCAGCCGCTTGTTTAGGACCTCCTTCCCCTCTCCCGCCACGACAGCCGTGCCATTCGCCCCAGCATCCTTCTCTCCACCTGGAACACCCTCCGCATCAGCCCTTGGTGCTGGCCCCGTATTATCGCGATAAGTAACATCTTGCTTTGGTGGTATCACCACATCCTCAGCCTTGCCCTCTCCACCTGCAGCGTGTCGCTCAATCGCTGCACGCACCTTCCCCGCATCGCTCCCCGATACGGTCTCGAGTGTTGCGCCAGCGCGCGCGAGAACCAAGAAGGGCACAGCGGTCACATCGTATGCGTCGCTCACATCGGGGAGTTCCTCAGCGTTGACGGAGAGCCAGAGGGTGCGTGGTGGGGTGGTGGCGGGGTAGGATGCTGCGAGGGTCGCGAGCACGGTGTTCATCTGCGCGCATGGTGCGGCCCAGGGGGTGTGGAAGGAGAGGACGAGAAGGGTCGTTGGGTCGAGAGTCGTGACGTGCGTGTTGAACTCGTCTTCAGAGGTGACTTCGAGGATTTTCGACATGGTGGGCTGTTAGGTGGGTGTTTTGGTGGTGTGTGTGAATGGTGGGGTAAATTCGCGCGCTCAACCAACGAGCTCTGCCTGATGCGATGAGGGTTTGCGTATGCTGTTTAGGATATTCGGTTCGATTCTGTAGATTGGAAGAGGGGATTTGTCGTAGAGTCGATGCTGTTCTGCCCTCGGAGATGTTATCTGATCGTGGTCGCTGATTAATATTCAACGGCCGCCACCAACAGAAATTATTGCCGGACTTCGGCGAACGTCATGGTCACACTAAATCACGACTAACCGCGTGATCAAATCAAATCCAGGGACTCTCATTGAACAACATTTGAGAACAAAAAGAACAAAGGATAAGTACGAATTCACACCTTAATTACTAAAGAATCGATGAGATACAACAAAGCATATATACTGGTATTTGTTTATGTACGACGGATTCTAAATCCAATAAATATTTACAATCAAATGTTAAGTCCAAAGTAATCGCTGCCCTAATAACGCCTTTTGTCATATCAACAGAAATCGCGTTCATCCGTGAGCGATCGATTAACAGCTGGCCCACCAGGGGTCATCTGATCTGGTCGCCAAAAGTGTGTGCAAAATTTGCTCCAAGAATTGAAATAATCGGTTCAAGCGTCCACCACAGTTTGCCTATACCAAAGATGGCCTTGGCAACACTCAATTGGTGTATACCTTGACAGAGTTGACAAGCCAATACGCCTCTTCATACACCGCTGGGTTCTGGCTGACAAAGTCTTCGCAGGTTGCGGCCCGAGCACCGCATTTATCTCCCCAAACGCCGCCTGCCCAGTCTCCACAGAATGTGGTGTCGAACACAATATAATGGTCCTTGAAGTGGGAACCAATGTCGCAGCTGTTGCCGACAAAGTTGGTCAGGGGGGTGCCCCAGGTGCTCGGATCGGGGTTGCCAGAATTGATGTCGTCCGGGATAGCATATCGTGGGAAGAAGTATACTGCGATGGCCTCATTTGTCCACTGCATGGCATAGACTCCACCACCGATGGTGTTGAAGCCGGTTCCGTAGTTTGATGGATCGGTGGTTGTCTGGCCACATCCCCCAGTGCCACTGCAGTCGGCGTTACTGAGAACAGAGCCTGGCTGGGAGTTAGGGTTGTCCATGGAACAGCCCCCCGATGTGTGAAGGGTAACGTCGTTGGTCAATTGAGTGTTGACGCCCTCCATGATATCTATTTCACCAGAATTGGGCCAGCCTGGGCCATACGTCCAGAAGGCAGGCCAGGAGCCACACTCTGCGCCAGGCATGTGCTTGATATCGGCAATAAAGAGTCCCAGGGTGTATTGCTTTTTGGACTCGACGCGAACAGATGCGCGGCCATTCGGCGGGCTCATTGTGGTGTGGTCAACTCCCATGTAGACGCCGTCCTGAGAGAGCCCGGCGAGCCCAGCATTGTTTGCGGTCTCAGCATTGACATAGTCAACGAAGCCGTTCGTTGGGTCAGGGCCGTCGTAGAAATTAAACCCGTCGAAGAAGTTGGTGGAGTCGTAGACATCTTGAAGTGTGTAGGCAGCGCTTGCAGTACCTGCAAGCCAGGCAATGGCTGCAGCTGGAATGAGAGTTTGTAAGGAAGGCATTGTGGCGACGATTTAAACTTTTGGTTTTTGCTCCGTAAGATAGGGTTGGTAGAGTGCTCTTATATGTACACTCCGAATAATTGAGATGAACTGAGAATCAGGAGATGTAGGGACTGTTCGTGAATCCTCGAGGTGATACAAAAGGACCGATTGTTCTTGGTGACTTCACACAAGTCTGAACACCTATGTAAGGATTGTCGTACTATTGTTGCAGCAAGAGTAGCACGGCTTTATAACGAACAATGGGTCCAAGGCACCAAATAGTTTCTTATCCGGGATTCCGCGCCACAGACCTTTGATGGGTTGTGTGAAGGATAATGAAAAGTTGAATAAAAGAGTAATGCGCCCAGAGATCAGTAGTATTATTAATGAAGGTATGCCGTTTCGAACATGGGAGAACGGCGGTATAAGGATATAGTTTCGCCGGCCACCATCTGAGTGGGGTGGGCTATGAGATGAAATAGACCCCCCAGGCTCGCCGGGACGCACTTTAGACATGGTCTAAAGATGCGCCTGAGCGTCTAATGAAAAGTAGCACGGACTTAGGGCGCGAGAAGGGGAAGGTGCTTCAGCGCAAAGTCTATTGCCAACACCCATGGGGGGCATGAGATAGCGCGGGGTCACCGTGGATATATTGAACTCCCACCTCCTTTGGCCGCGCTGTGGCACGAGTATGGCCGCTCGGCCAGTCATGACCCGTCGCTGTTTCTCTAGTGGAGGGCAGCATGAACGGCTGTCGACGATTCCTCCTTGAAGGTCTGTTTCAGTTGTGGCGGCGATGGACCAATGAACCAGGATCAGCCCACCTTTGACGTTTAGCAAGCGAGGGTGATCCGAGACAGAACAGAAGAGCTACCCACGACGACGACGACGGCGTTTCGGAAGTTTGGACGAACCAAACACCAAAAAAAGCGATATATGTTTTGTTTCTTGACAAAGGAAGTTTCACGGTGGTGCAGAAGTGGGATCCGGGTCCAGACCAGTCTCAGCGCCCAGCAGAGCCCAGCCAAAGGCCATCCCATCGGACATATTTCATCGCAACTCCATCGCAACTTCGCGATATGACAAGTAGGCGCCGAACTTGTCAAGGACTCAAGTATGGATGGGATGGACCAAATGATCTGCTGGGCATCAGTTGATCCTGTCTCCCTGCATGATCGAAGCGCGATAGAAGGCCCGATGAACCCTCATGGTTTAATGTAAATAGCCTTAGCCATCTCTTAGCCATCCTTTAGAGTTGACAAGTTCAGTAAGGTGGAGTCCGGCAAATGGCTGATCAAGTCCATGTCGGTACCTGGCTCCGTTGGGTCCGTTCCCCCTCAATTTAGATCCTTTGAATCCTTTCAAATCGTCTAAATCGAATAAAAAGCCAATTTAATCCCACGCCCCGAATCTGGCCAATGAAGATGAAGAGAAATAGCAAATCGTCGTCTTTGTAATTGTGAACAGTGTTTTGCTTTTGGCTTGGATCCTCAAGGGGACTTAAACACACATGGACCACGTGATAACCTCATAAAGAACCACAAAGGACCCCATACTCATCTGTCACTTTGGCTTGTGACAGGCTGACCCCTCCCTCAGTGAATGGTCACGTGGTCAATCGCACGTGCAAACTAGACCACATAGCGCACGTGATCAAACAGACGACCGCCGATGGACAAGCACGATATTAAAAAGTCGCCCTGCCGAGGCATGACGGACACACGACGCCCATAAACACCACGAATTATTCTCCGAAGTAAATAAATAGAATCAAAAGGGAAATCAACAAATGGCGGAGAAATAGACGCCCTTTAAATAATTGCAACCTCCACGCCTTCTTTCTAAATTATCGTCCCTAAATCTATTCGGCATTGCTCGGGATACGGATCAACCGCCTTCGCGTTGGTTTCTCCGAGGTTCAGTACCCCACAGTCGACCCCAACTTCTAATCAATAATCACCTCCACCATCCGCCCTCACCACGCCATCATCTCCTACCTTGTGTTGCAATATCTTCCAATCTCCTACCTATAAACTACACGCACCCATAGCGAACCCATTTTTATTCATACATCATTTATAGACCTCTGTACTGTTCCAAGCACCAGCAACAATGTCGTTTATGGGTGGCGCCGAGTGCTCGACGGCTGGCAACCCGCTAAGCCAGTTCAGCAAGATCGGACAGGATGACAAGAGTCTGCAACGAGATAGGCTCGTGGGCAGAGGCCCGGGGAGTGCGCAAGGGATGCGCAGTACGGGAATGAATGGGAACCAAGATAATGTACTTCCCCTACAAACTTCGTTGCTGCGTTGGCATATCGGGGGTCTTGCTGACATATTTAGATGATGAACGAGTTTCTACAACAGGGCGGCCAACTGCCACAAGCTCCCGTCGACCCTTTTATGATGGAGGCAATGCACCATGCCGGCCCTGGAATCCAACGAGGCACATCGCCACAGGCTCAAGGTTGGGCGCAGGAGTTCCAACCAGGCATGCCGCAAGAATCACACATGCAGCCAAACTTTCAAACTCCCCAGGCGGCCGGCTTCAATCCCGCAGAGTTTTCCCGCTTTCAGCAGATGAACCAACCTTCGGCCGCACGAACAGCAAGTCCGGCGGCCCAGATGCCCATGTCGGGCTATAATTCATACCAGAGGCCCATGGGAATGGGTATGGGAATGGGGATGGGCGGCGGCTTCGGCATGGGCGGTGGGATGATGTATCAGAACCAGAGTCAGATGCCCATGAACCAACAGCCGCAAGAAGCGATGGACAAGGGCAAGGGTAAGATGATCGAGCTCGATGACGAACACTGGGAGGAACAATTTAAAGCCATCGACTTGGCGGCCGAAGAGAAGGAGCAGAATGACACGATCGAGGCGGAGCTGAATCAAATGGACAGGTCAGTTGAAAATCTAGAGTCCGAAACGAATGAGTTTGGGGACTTTGAAGCTATCTGGCGTGGAATCCAAGCTGAGACCGCTGCTGCCAGGGACCTCGTGGCTGATATGCCCTCTCCGAACGAACTCGACATGGGCAGCTTTGACCAATGGGATGGATTTGATGGCATGGGGAGCCATGCAGCATTCCGAGATCCACACCTGGGCGATTACACTTTTGAGGCGGACAACATCTTCGCCGATGTCCCGAACGCATTTGAGGAAGGTGTTCGCATCATGGAAGAGGGCGGAAACCTCAGTCTCGCAGCTCTGGCATTCGAGGCTGCCGTTCAACGCGACTCATCCCACCTAGCAGCCTGGGTACACCTCGGCTCCGCACAGGCGCAGAACGAAAAAGAGACCCCAGCTATCCGAGCGCTGGAGCAGGCCCTAAAGATCGACCCTTCAAACCTCGAGGCTCTCATGGGCCTTGCCGTCTCCTACACAAACGAAGGCTATGACAGCACCGCCTACCGCACCCTCGAGCGCTGGTTGTCTGTTAAGTACCCCGCCGTCGCACCACCCAGTGGCCTTTCAGCTGAGGCAGACATCGGCTTCACCGACCGCCAGCAGCTGCACGAGAAGGTCACCAACCTCTTCATTCAAGCAGCGCAGTTGAGCCCCGATGCTGAGACCATGGACCCCGATGTCCAGGTCGGTCTCGGCGTCCTCTTCTACGGCGCCGAGGAGTACGACAAGGCTGTCGACTGCTTCTCGGCAGCCCTCGCCTCCACCGAATCCGGTTCCACCAACGACTCCTCATCCGTCCACCTCCTCTGGAACCGCCTGGGCGCCACCCTCGCCAACTCCGGCCGCTCCGAGGAGGCCATCAATGCGTACGAGCGCGCCCTCTCAATGCGCGGAAACTTTGTCCGCGCACGCTACAACCTCGGAGTCAGCTGCATCAACATTGGGTGCTACGAAGAGGCGGCCGCGCATCTACTTGGTGCTCTCGCTATGCACAAGGTCGCCGAGCAGGAGGGACGCGAGAAGGCCAAGGATATCCTCGGCGGCGACGGCGCGGGCAAGGTCTCCGAGGCGGAGCTTGAGCGCCTGATCAACCAGAACCAGAGCACGAATTTGTATGATACCCTCCGTCGTGTGTTCAGCCAGATGAACAGACGGGACCTGGCTGAGCGCGTGGTGAGCGGCATGGATGTGGATAGCTTTAGAGGAGATTTCGACTTTTAGATAGGGCAAGCATATGGGGGACATGGGAAAGGGTTGGGGTTTTGGGTATATGTATAGCGTATGTGGTTACTCCGCTCGTCAAAAAAAGATGTAGCGGATTCAGGAGACGGTGCTCCAAATATCAAAAGAGCATTATCTTCCCTCGTTTGCTATCTGTCTCGGAAATCTGAACGTAAAAGGCGCAAAAGTCTCAAAACTCCCCTGTCTCGTGATAACCCGCAAAAAATACAAAGCACCGTACCCGATGCTTCGCAGTGCAAAGAAGGCCTCCAATCGCAATGCTGCCGTATGTATACGTTGTATATACAATATAATACGAAAACGACGCTACGCGAAAATAAATGCACAACCAGGGCTGTAATTGACTAGAAACCAAAGGGATTGTCGGGAGCTGCGAGCAGTCAGTATCTAATTTATACAATTTTTCACGGAAATTAATAACTCACTAGCTGCGGCAAGGTTAGCTCTCTTGCCTGTTGGTTGGGGAGCGAGCTTCTTCGCGTCGGGCTTCACGCCAAAGCGTACTGGTGGGGGAGGTCCAGTCTTCTGAGGAAGTAGTGGCGCAGGAGCCTGCTGAGGCATAGGTGGAAGTGGGGGAACAGGTCCCTGTCCGAAGTTGTTCATGCCGGTTGGCTGAGAGAACATCGGACCAGTCTTCTGGGGCTGCAATGCAGGAGGGAGGTAGCTGTTTACGCCTGTCTGCTGGGGGTATTGTTGCTGCGGGTTGAACGGGCTTTGGAAACCGGTTGGCTGGCTCTGGATAGGCGAGAATGGTTGAACTCCCCTTGGATCAGCAAATGGGCCCGCCGAGGGTTGGCCCTGCATGAAGTTCTGGTTTGGCTGGAAACCGGTTGGCTGAGGCATCATCATGTTTTGCTGGTTAGGGAAGCCAGTCATTTGGGGCTGGAACGGCATCTGTTGCTGGTTATATTGCTGCTGCAGTTGCTGTTGCTGCTGTAGCATTCTCATTTGGTTCATCTCAGCTAGACTTTGCCCTGGAGGTGCAATAGACTGATAGCCCGTTGGCTGATTAGGGATACCAGTCATCTGTGGCTGCAAAGGAGGTGGAGGGCCAAATGCACTCTGTTGGGCCGTTTGTGGTGCCGATAGGGGTCGCGCTGGAGGAGGCGGCATTAAAGAGCCTTGGCCACCAGAAAACTGTGGTGCAGCTGGACGCTGGCGGGCAATATTTTGCTGAGGCTGGAAACCCTGTTGCTGTTGCGCACTTCCGGGCTGTGGGAGATTTGTGAAGAATGACGGACTTGCACCAGTAGGTTGCGGAAGTTGCGGCTGGGCCTGTGCTTGTTGCTGAGGGGGCTGTGGTGTTACAGGTTCCACCTTTGTAGGCTGCAGCGGCTGCGACAATAGAGAGAGCTCTTGCATAGAACCAGTCAAAGTTGGTGGTGGTGGCTGCACTGGGGTAGGAGCAGCTTGTTGTGGCTGTGGCTGTGCTTGTTTCGCAGGTTTGACATCCCAAGCATCATCGTCGAAGCCACCAGATGCTGACTTCGAAACTGGTGCAGGTGCCGATGCAATCGGGGTGGGAGCAGACTCCGCCAGTGTCTTCGTTTGTGGTTCTCCGGAGTTCTGCTGGGAAAACGCCTTTGGATCCACGGTATCACTCGTTTGGGTTGTCGGTGCTGGTCGCCCTTTGCGGGTGTTGTTCCTCAGAGCGCCCCCAGCGCCAGAGAATAGACCGCCTTCGCCTTCCCCTTCATCAGATCCCTTCTTGCTCTTCCGGTTATACTTGGTATCGAGGTGTCTCATGATCTTGAGGATATCTCCTTCGCGTAGCCCCAGGTTCCTCAATACTGTTGCATCAACGTCAGGAAGCACGCTCTCATCCATGTTATCCCTGTTGAACACTTGAGAATAACGTTCGCAAAGGCCAACTCCGATATCACACGACAGGAAAAAGTTAAACCAATCATGGTCCGGCTTCTTTTCGATGCTCGCGCCTGCTTTAGACTCTCTAGATTTCGATTTCTTATACTCTGATAATGGCTTATCTTCGTCAAGTGATACGCCAGTCATATTCTCGACGTATTCGAGATCTTCGATAGACATCTTGGAAACTGGCACGGCAATCTTGACTCCATTCATCTTATGCAGATTGATCTTGCCATCTTTCAGGGCGAGGAATTGGGCCTCGACACTGAACGACTTTGACCGGTCGGTCCATGTGCGAACTTTCGATGGATCCGGTTCTATACGCGTTAGATCATATCTTCGGTGTAGTACTGGTAGTGAACTTACTAGCTTTGGGGCCTCGTGAACCTCCAGACTCGGGTTGTCTCGATTCGCGCCTACTCCTCTGTTCATCGGCACGGTTATTATTGATTGGGGCATGCAAACTACTGCCTCTCGGAGGCAAAATCATTCCAGGGCCTACCTCTGGCGCTCTATCCCCATCTCCACGGCCTGCCTTTAGCGCTTCCTTGGCAAGCTTTTGCTCCTCGAGCCTGTTTTGTTCGACTGCCGACATTCCTGCATTAACCCCTTTATGGCTGTCCGGGACCGCCATAGTACCGGTAATCTCGACGTAGCTACTGGGGACAACGCCCTGCTTGCCATTCTTGAGTCGCCTCACCTGCCACCATTCGTCGCTCTTGGAGTCATCCAGAATAATCACTTCATCTCCGACAGCCACGGTTACCTCATCATCACCCTGAGCCATGAAGTCATACAAGATTTGCCCTTTCTTCTTCTCCTGGCCAGTGGCGGCTGACAACACTTCTCTCAGACCTTCAGCTCTGACGGCACCAGACATCTCGCCCAGAGAAAAGACAATCTCCTGGGCAGTATCTTTAGCTCCGGCGTGAAAGTCTATGCTTTTGCTCGGCTTTACTAATTCAAGAAAGACATGCTTGCCCTCAATCGAATAATGTGTCATCTTGTCCGCAGTCCACTCCTGTTGGGGTCCATCCCGTGTCTTCTCGGGCGCAATAGTAATAATGCCGGTCGCCAGGTTGATCCCAAGAGTAGTTGGCATTTTCTTTCGCTTGCCCATAACCGATACCATTTCGTTAATATTATAAAGGTGGAAGCCACCCGATGTTCGAGGTGCATAGTTATCATTATCGGGGTGGTCGCCAGTAGCGAACGAGACGCGGTTATGAGGGGGAGATATAATCGGGCCGGCAGGCGGTGGAGATCGAGGGGGTTGTATCGTTTGAGATTGAGGCCTCGCTGGGAGAGAAGGGGTGGGTGCGTCTTCGCCATCAGATGATTCAGGGGTCAATTGTGGTCGCGGCGGGAGTTGTCTTGGTGGTTCCGCCGCCTGCTGTCTACCCTGAAGCACTCCGGCAAGGGCAGACGCTGGAGTTGCAGCAGCTTCTGGCTCTGGCGCATTGAAATCTTCCGATTCCTCGCTTGGTTGTCTCTGCGCAGGAACAGGCCTCGCAGGTGTCGGGGGGGCTTCCTCTTCAACTTCGATGTAATTGGAAGGTGCAAATCCATAATCACCATCAAGTCCAACCAAAATCCAATCCGGGTCCGAGGTGTCAAATACTTGAAGGTGCGATTCCTCCTTGAATGATAGCTCTTCGTCGGTTTGTCTCGTATAGTCGAACAGAGCTCGAGCTTGCTGTGTTGGGTTGACCTAGTGTTGATGAGTTAGTTGGCTGTAATCCAGTCCCGGCAAGACGAGCAAAGATGCCGGTCATGCCTGGAATGCTTTCCGCGGACTGCCATTGAGAGGGGCACGGATGCTGTGGAAAGGGTCCATTCATACCTCTTCAATGTAATTGCTCGGTATTAATCCAACTGGCTCATCATCCTCCTCGGTTGTAGCCTTCTTTTTCGCCTTCCACCAGTCATCCTCAGTGCTCTTCTCAAGCACATACAGGACATCGCCTTCAGATATGGTAAGCTCGCCTTCGCCCTGAGGGGCGTAGTCGTATATGGCTTTGTATATTCCAAGGAATCCCATCTTGCGATGCGGGGCAAACGCCTACAAGCAGCGCACGACGGCAATAGCAAATCGACCTTCAAGGTAAGTCCATACGTAGACAAGGCGATGCAGCCTACAGCTAATAGCTAGCCAGATTGTGACAACGTCAGGTCGCAATGTAGCCGGATGATGGAATTGCCACTTGTGGCTTTCGGGGGGATAACAGCGACGCAGTTGGAGTAAGAGGCTGTGGACGTGGACAGGATTGTGAGATTGGAGACAATAACAGTCTATGAACTTCTGCTTTGGGACAGGAACTGTTCGCTGTTTGCACCCTGAACAGGCCTAGATGTCGATAGGCGGATGGACATGGCTGCGGGATTTCAAAGAGGCCGAACACGCTCATTGGCTGTCTAAGCGACATGGCCATTCAAGTTCTATGTGCTATCCTTCGACAACGCGTCACACACCTGGATGACGACGCTAAGAAGCAACGGTTGCCAGATGACTAATCGACAACTTCCTTCAATGGCTTCCATTGGGCTTTCTTTCTTTATAGTCTAGATTACTCGTTTAGGCAATTCAAACAAGCCCTTTGAGGGTCGTTCCGTCACTTGCATCGGACATCGTCGTGGTGTACCTTCAGCTTACCACCCTTGTAAATGTTGCCCATGTGCCCCCCATACGATCATTACAGGGGTATGTCAAGAATAAAATACTTGTCTTCTGAGGACCCCTAAAAATGCTACAAGCAAGAGGCCCTGTTCAAGTGGTATCAAAATACTGCATGTAACGGCTCTGGCACGCCTGACCTGGATTCTTGGTTTCCAAGGATTTCCATATGTACATTCTGCTCCGAAATTCCCTATATACACTCTGTTCTGACAATCACTTCACATATGTACAGCACAGTATAGGCCCTCTATGAGGCCCATCTGCCTACAAACACTGGATATACCAATCGCTGCTGCTGGATATGGAATTCCCAGAGCACAGATGGTGCCCCCCAGCCCATCCTTGACCTCCTATGCGATTGTTGTGTTTGACCCAGAGCTCGCAGCCGAAATTGCGGCCTGGAGTGGCCCGAACCACGCATTTGCAAGCTTCACGTTCCCGTTATCATTTGGATGCACTCCATCATAGGTATCTGTGGCGGTGTCATATCCAGTGTAGCAATCTACCACGGTGATTGGGCTCTGGGTAGTGCTCTTCGCCGCTGCCCACGCTGGGATTGCACCGTTGAGGGCTGTGATACCTGCTGCACAAGTTGCGCAGCCACCAGTGGGGTTCATAGGCGTGATTTGAGCAACAACAATGTGCATGGTGCTCTTGGAGTCACGCATCTGGTCAACGAGGGTGGAGAATGCGTCCAGGATAGTGGCTGTAGCAATGTTGCTCCAGACATCGTTGGTGGCGAGCTGCATCATCACAACGTCGGGCTGAGAAATTGCGAGCCATCCCGGAAGCTGGTTGTCCGCAACTATTCCAGTGGCAAGGAAGCCTCCGTGGCCGTCGTTCTCGCCGTCATACTCGATACCGCAGCCTTGGCCAGGCAGAGTGCCGACAAAATCAATGTCGGTGACGCCAGCCTGCACTAGCTTTTGGTAGAGAAGTGCTCTCCAACAGCCCTAGATACCTCCAATGTCAGTCCATAGACATCAAACTGCTGACAGGAGAAGATGGAAGAATCGTACAGGTGATCCAGTAATGCTGTCACCAAGGGCGTTGATCTTAACTGCCGCTGAAAGCGCGGGGGTTATGAGCCCAGCCAGAAGGCTCAAGGCAAAGACGGGCTTAATAGCAACCATTTTTAAGCTTATGATAATCGCGTTATTAGACTTTATAGGCCAAGACTTCTACTTCCCCGAGGGCCATCTGCTCTATATGTAGTCGTCGAAGAACATTCTCGTAGTTCTTCCGTATCGCTGCATTTTGCAATATATAATATATTATATATTCGGATAGTTATTCTTTTTGGTAACTTAATGTGTTTTGAAATGATAAATATAATAACAGATCTACTTAATCCCAAGCCGTATTAGAACGCGGGGAAATATCCTCCGTTCTCGAGCCGCCATGGCATTGCACTGAGTTTACTTTATTTCCTTCACGTGGCACGTAGCCAGCGGCCACAAGTATATTAACTGTCCATGCGTTGGTGGGGTTCTCTTACAATGGAAGGAAAATGCGGGGGAGCAGTTCCTGCGGCCCGGCAGATGTCTTGTGATCGCCGGTACGTACTAGGCATTCTCATCTATGGGGGACTCTGTGGAGACATATACGGTGGAGGAGGCAACAAAAGGCTTGTATGGCCTCTCTAGTGTGTATAATCACTTGCTAATGTGTGGTTCTCTTTAGATATCTGGGATAGTGCGTGTTTTCATAGAGCTAGTGTCGACAGGTCAAAGGCCTTAAATCGTCACCACAGACACGTCCAGTATGCCCTCCTGGGCCACGAGCTCAGCGATATTGTCTTTCCCGACAATGCCATCGACTCCTAGAATCATCAGCGCCTCCTTTTGTATTTTACCGTTTGTGTTCTGGCCTGGAGCAGTGTTGCCTGGGCCGTCCAGGGCTGCCACGCTCATAAACCTGATATTGATGTCACGACTGCCTAGAATACCACCCACATGCCCGATCATGCCCGGCGAATCATAGTTGTGGCAAATAATTAAGGTGCCTTCTGGAATGAAACTGGTCGTGAACCTATCAAGTTTCGAGATGTAAATCGAGTTTCCTGACACGTATCCCGAGATCATTTGCTCTCCTGTCCCATCGGCATTCGATGTTCGCAAGGTGACCAGACTGGCATATGTCAGGCTACTGGATTCTCGACGATGGCTTTCGTTGATAACAATCCCCTTTTGCTTGGCAATCAACGAGGCGTTGACAATGTTGACATCGCGGCCACCAGAGTCGGAGATAGAAGATGTTAGCCCCTTGACAAGGGCAGCGAACAGGGGCCGAGTATTTGATATTGAAGCCAATTCTCCCTCGTAAATTAGGTCAAAAATCTTGCCACCAGTGGCAGCTCCGCGTGAGCCAAAGTGCTGGGTGTAGAAACTCCCCAAGCTTTCAACAAGCCGAACAAACGGCTGTAGCTTCTTGTATTCCTCGGGAAGAATCAAAGGCGCGTTGACAGCTGAGGTCGGGAGGCCTCCGGAGAGAATTGTGAGGACTTGGGCACAAACATCCAAACTGACATTCTCCTGTGCTTCTACCGTGCTCGCTCCCAAATGTGGGGTAGCCACGACCTTTGGGTGTCGACTAAGCTTTTGAGCTGCCGAATCTGGCGCCGGTGGCTCAGATGTGAAAACGTCCAAGCCAGCACCTGCAATTGTCCCAGCTTCCAGCGCTTCCAAAAGAGCTTCTTCGTTAAACACACCTCCCCTCGCGACATTCAGAACTCTTGCAGTCTTCTTCATTTTCTTTAATTCTTCTGTGTTTATCAGATCCATCGTGCTCGCCACCAAGGGCGTATGGATTGTTAGAAAATCGACTAGAGGAAGGAGCACTTGTAAATCGGAGACCATGGATACTGAGTTCGCAGCCGCGATCTCAGGACTGGCGTAAGGGTCCAAGGCAACGACTGTCATGCCCAACCCGACAGCCATACGTGCCACCTTGAGTCCAACTTTGCCCAGTCCAATTATACCCAGCGTCTTGCTACTGACTTCCACACCAACGAGTTTGCTCCGTATCCACTTTCCTTCTGAAAGGCTAGCAGACCCGGCAGGTATATTCCTAGCTGTGGCCAGAAGCAATGCAATTGTGTGCTCCGCGGCGGCCACAATATTCCCACTGGGCGAGTTTACAACAATAACACCGAGGTCAGTTGCAGCTGCGACGTCAACATTGTCAACTCCAACTCCGGCTCGAGCAACCACCTTCAGCTTCGTAGCAGCCAAGAGAAGCTCCGCCGTGACTTTGGTCTCCGAACGGATGATCAATGCATCGTAATCTGGGATGAGAGCTTTCAGTTCGTCGGCACTTAGACCAGAGCGCTGGTCAATATCGAGCGAGCCCTGGAGAATGGCGAGGCCGTCTGGCGATACCTTTTCTGGTATAAGCACCCTTGGGCGGACCGCAATTGGGATCAATTCATTTTCAGGTACCGCAGTCATGATGCCGGAAATACAATCAAAAATAATCTATAGGATTTTAGGGAAATTGGAGAAGGAGAGCTCTTCTGTAAGTATGGGTTTATCCCTTGGGATATGGAATATAAAGAGAAGGAGCGGGGATGTGAGCTTCCACGGTTTCCTTTGTATTGCTCCTTCCCCGCGATAGCTTGCGATATCGGTTTGGGGGTTATGTACGGGAGTACCAGCTGACAGATGACGACGCATCTTGGGATAGGAGGCAGCAAATATGTATGGCTGGATGATTGATAAACGCGAGCAACATGTACTTGATTACCCCGCGCTATCACCGTGTACCCCCATGTTACCCCACGTTCGCTGCGTCTTGGAGCGGGCCGACCCCAGCTACCACTAAGAGGATGATATAATGATTAAGGCTCGACGGCCCTATCATGCAGAGAGCGTGACATGTTAGTTCTAGTTGCGTTGGAAATATACATTTATCAAAGCATGCATAGTTGTGATACCAGTTGAAAGCTGATCCCCCAATCAATCATTATAACTATCACATGCTGGTGAGATATTGCTATCAAATGAGAAGCTCCAAACTTCTCATAGACTGACGGATTGCTCTGGGTTACTTTCTTCATGAAATTAGTCTAAAGAAACCGTGCATCGATATGCTCTTTACAAACTTCACGTCGAAATAATAAAGCCTAGGAGATGATATGTCAGATTCATTTCTCAAGCCTCACAATTCTAATCCCTAACTCGGTTGATATTCCAACCTCAGCAAAGGCCACGTTCATCCGTTTGGCAAGCTGTTCATATTCGTCCAACATTCTGAACAAGAATCTGCTCCGGATTTGTGACCCTTCTCTGTGAACCAGCGACATCATCAATCCACCGACTCTGTTCCCCTTTTTGAACAACTCGCCCTCGACTGTCTGTTCCACAAAACAAATAAATAGATGCCTCAAACTCGCAAACGGTTGCAATGCTTTTATAAGCGTCGATGGGTCTTTAATATGCATATCGCTCCACATAATGCCCATAGACTCGATCTTAGAAACGTCGAGTCCGTCGTTTGCTGTAGCAAGTCGGTCCAAAACGAATTCTCGTGTCAGCCCCATTGCCTGCGCAGCACTCGCGGAAAACATCACGGCTGGATCTGATTGCTGCTGCTGGAGATAATACAGTGGCAAAAGGAATACATAGGTATCGAGGGAGTGCGATGTCAGATCAAAGGGGTGCTCATGCGAGGACATAAACACGCCGTTGGGTTGAGCAGACAGAGGGCGATAGATGGTGAAGGCTTCAGAGCGCGTCTCGCGGTTAACATGAAAAAGGGAGTGTAGCCGCGGGCGCGTGAGAGGAGTCTTGTATAACAGGTCTGAGGTTGCGTACAGGTCGTTGGAGGTGAGTGACAAGAGCTGTAGCTCAATCACTCGGGGAGTAAGAGTGAGGTGCCAGATGCTAAGGCGGATCTCGATCGGGAGACGGGCAAAAAGAGGAAATGACTGGTTAAGTGTCTGTGTTGGTTGATTTGAAGAAGCCATGACTGGGCTGGTATTAATGGCGGCGTTTGCGGTAGGTAATAGGCACGATATATCCGTAATGATAGAGAATACACTTCTAGATAGCGAAGTACTCTATCTATATCATCTGTCAGAGGGAATGATTTTTAGGGTGGACATAATATGAACTATGTCTGTGTCTTGGACATAATGAAAAGTATTTGGGAAGCTGCCGTGTAAGGAGCCTTTCTTATCAAGTCTCATTCCCGTCTGCCTGGAGCATGGAGCATGGACGTTCCTCCGGCTCCGAAAGTGACTCCACTGTACAGTACATCTCGACCTTGCCGCCTAGTGGGATTACCAAGCAACACCACCTGCCCGTTCAGTGCTTCGACGGAAGTGATAAGAAAATGATTCACAATATTCCAAGTAGGCTTTATGTTGTACAATTATGTTATATAATTTACATGATTGAGCTATTAATCACGCCTTAAAATGAATGTCCTATGGGTATCACAACCTCTTCCTCTATGGTCCTTTTTGGACACCATTACTTCGTCTTTCTTTTCGGGGTGGCTTTTTGGCTACTTGGGGTCTCCATGAGACGGCTGTTAAGGACCAAAGTGCCCAAACACCACAAATAGCAAACGGAAAATCCTGCTGCTCCAACCACCACGTTAAGCACCACCCACAGATCTGGTAGACCCTTCGGCGCGTCCACAAACGCTTCTAGGCCATGCCATAGGATCATGACAAGATAAAAGATCGTATGTATGAAGACTGTGCCTTGCTCTAGTGTCCCCTTGCCCCATGCAGGTTTCCGGTAGACTCCCCAGCTCACCGGTGGTATACCAAGAAGGTATGCCCAAAGCAATGTCAACACTGCATATGGGACTCGTAGTTCGACACGTTGAAGCAGAGGGAACATTGTCCACGCGCCGAGAATGTTTGCAAAACCGACCCACGACCGTGTATACGGGTGCATGCCATTTTTCGATGCGAGAAGCAGCGTCATCGGCATTAGAGGCAATAATACCGACTTCTCGTGCACTTGGAAGCTGAAGAGGAAAAAGGCCCAGGCTGTCGTAGCCAACGCCAGCGGCAGCAGTTCTTTTCTGGGGTTCAGAAATATAGCCACGCATGGTGGGAAAATAGACCCCAGGGTCGCTAAAAGCGAAAGGCGTTGCAACTGGACGATCGGAAGATATTTAAGCTTGTAGACAATATTGAGAGCGCACCAGAAGTTCGCAACTTTGTCCTCGAACAAGCCACGGGCGAAGGGAAAGACGCGGTGAACCAGCTGCGCAAGTTGATGGATCGGAGGAAAGTACCACGCATGTGGGTCCAAATAGGCCGTGTAAGAAGCGAAAATAGGGAAGATAGGAGCATGACCATTCAATGCGGGGATGGCATCTATGCCGCGGTGGTTATCATAGATTGAACCCGCAATGATGGGTAACAGCAAGAGTGCAAAGGCAGTAACTGTGACCAATGCGATGCCGAGGAACCTAGGGACATTGACGTTTGGGAAAATGCATACACCTAGTAGGCAAGCAAAGATGGCCGGCGCGTAGTAGAGAGCCATTTGTTTGAACCCCAGGGCAAACACAAAGAATATGCAGCTCCACATGTAGCGGCCTGCCACAATGCTCGACGCGCAAGCTAGAACCAACCCGAGCATCACAGTGTTATACTGGAAATGGACATGGTCAATGAGTATGGTTGCTGGTTGGAGGAGAATTGCAACCAGAGCAACAGAAGAATCCCAAGTTTGAACGCCCTGGAGGCGGCTGTATCGCCTGACGAATATAACGGCAGCGGGAATATAGACCAAGTATTCGGAGATGATGACAGAGGCCCGCATGAAAACCTTGAGCGTTTCATCGTCCAACCCTCTTGAAGTATGCAGGAGGAACCACTTGGGATCTATATAAGACCCGATTTTTCCGAAGACCCAACTGTGATAAGCTGTCAAGGGCGGGTAATCCAACCCCCACCACTCTAGGTCATGGAAGTACCATTGAGAGATTGGTAGCTGAGTTGTGATTTCCATCCAATGCCTCTGGGCCTCATAGTCGCCATGCATGGGAGGATTCTGGTAACCTGCCAAACAGAAGGATGTTAGCATGAATTCGTCCCAGGAATCACAGCTGGAGCCATACCTGAGTAACCCCATAGCCCGGCCGCCCAACGGATCATTCCTACGACCATGAGGACAATTGGGAGAACGGTCCATTGCGAAACACCTCCACGGGCTGACCACATAAAAGCTGCAAGAGGATATGCTGGTTTTATTCCGGTAGACGAGGCCGAGAGGTTTCCAGTGGAGTCTTTGACCCGGCCTGCGCTGTGTTTGATGACATTGCTTGCAAAGGAGACTTCGCCGCCAGCTTTCTTCCCCTTGCGTCGAGGCTTGTGGGGTGAAGGCGTAGCCATTCTCAATCAGTCCTACAATCTTCACTTTGCATTGTTTGCAAGAAACATATACAGGTCGTGAGGGGCAAAGCTGTCGACTTGTCTCGTACGTATTCACGTAGGGTTCACGCCAAATATTGGGTTGTGGATTATTATTTCCCCGAAGCCCCGACGCGACCTTGGTGTGGCGGACTTTGTGGAAACAGCAACCATCCACTTCACATTCACATCGCTCTTATGATAGACACTACCTCTGCCTGAAGACACTGTCGCGGACATTCCGGACCAAGCAAATGCACCATTAGAGAGGTACTGCGACTTCATCAAATACGATGTCGAAGCCCACGATTACCCTCAAGATCGGTGGCGGTTCCACCCCAGGATTCAACCTCTCGAGAAAGAGCCCTTCGACAGCGGGCACTCCGACTCCTGGCAGTGGCGCCCCGAAGATCAGGCTTAACATGAGCAATGGATCAAAACCAACGACCCCAAGTGAGATCGTAGTCAAGCCACTACCTAAAACCAAGGCTGGGCGAGCATCCAAACCTTCCGCCAAGGCTGCAGCGAACAAGAATGGCAAACGTATAAAAGACGAATCCGACGATGGAGATGATAACAAATCACGCACGGTAGCGGAGAGAGCGCCGAAGAAGCTGAAGTTGAGCCTGGGAGGCCCAAAGGCTCCAACCGTTTTAAAAGCAAAATTCAAAGGCAAGCCGCCAAAGAGACCACTTGGAGAGGGCTATGACTCTGAGGCCAGCGACAGAGAGGAAGACCCTCTTGTGGTGGAAGAGTTTATATTGCGCATGATACCTGGGCCAGACTGCGACTATGTTCGAGAAGCGATCCAGGAGAAGACTATTGGCGTACCACGACACCAAAATGGGGCAGACATCCAGATGAAATTCATACACACAGAAGGGCGTCGCGCGATCTTAACGGTACGCAAGCATCACTACGCAGCGACCCTAGTCGATCTACCTTGTGTTATTGAGGGCATGAAAAGTTGGGACAAGAGAGGGTGGTGGAAATCAGCAGACATCTGCCAAATGCTTTTGGTCTTTGCGCCAATAAAGACGGAGGCGGAGGCGGCAACGATAGAACTACCAAAGATTGTTGATCCTCACACTTTCCAATATCCCCATGGATTAACGCCTCCAATGCACTTTGCCCGCAAGCGCCGGTTCAGGAAGCGCATCAGCAGGACAGCCATTGAAGCCGTGGAAGACGCCGTTGAGAAGCTCTTGGAGGCCGATCTGAAGGCAGAAAGTATCAGGCACGAGCTCATTGAACCCGAGGTCCGGAGCCGACAAGGGAGTCGTTCATTTGGAAGCCCACTCGCCTACGACGAGGAGGAAGGATATTCCGAAGACGAGGACGCAGAGGGGGATATTGACGACGGCACTGCATATTACGGTCATATCAATGGCAATGGCATGGCTAAACAAGAAGAGGGAGAGGAGCATGACCTTGATGCTGACCTTGAGGCTGATTTGGAAGCTGCTTTCGAGGCCGACTTTGATATCGGAACACCCGCATCCAACGCCATCGCTGAGACACCGATTGCAACGATTGCAACTGGCACGCCGGATGCAAGCGGCAATGTGAATGGAGACAGCGGTGACGAGTCGTCTGATGCTAGCGTTGAAGACGACGAGGCAGACGGTGGCTCTGGCGACGAGATCGACGATGACGAGCGTGCCAGATTGGCCCAGCTCCAAGGTGCCAAGGAAGATATTGACGAAATGGAGAAGCAACTGGCAAGCCTGCAGGCATCATGGGAGATGCAAGTCAATCCGATCCTGAAAACGAGAATTAAGGGGAATATCGAGAAGGTCAAGGCAGAATTGCAGCTCAAGAAATCTGCAATCGGCGAAGGGGACGAAGATTAGGCTCGGCTTGTAAAGGGCATGTATAGTGGAAGCCGGCGTTATCAATACCTTGGGAGACTGGATTCTGATGTTTGGCAATGGGCGTAATGGACTAGTTGGTTAAAAGCGGAGAATATCCTGGTGACTACAGCATTTTATGATGTAGCAAGGGGCATAGGAACACAGGAACAAATTCAATCCCCAGCATATAATAGTGCTAGATGTACCTGCAGTGATATGCGCTTTCTTAATTCTGATATATCCTATGCATAAGATATATCCTATGCATTCTGATATATCCTATGCATCCCTCAAAATATGCAATACAAAAATTCCCCAAATGTTGTTACAGCCAAATCCATTGACTAGTTCATGCCCTTCAAGAAGTTCGTCTCCTTGATCTTCGCCCTCCTCTCTCCTCTCATCGCCTTCGTCAGCTCGTCTCTCTTCGCTACAGCATCCAAAGCACCCTCGACGCTCCCCTGCTCGTTGGACGGCAGATCAATTGTCTGTTGCTGCAACGGGACCTTTGGAATGAGGGATTCGGTGTCGCCAGACGCGATCAGGCGGGCTTCGAGCTTCCGTTGCCTCTTCGCAACTAAACGACGGGTCTTCTTGGATTTAGCTGTAAAGATTGGGAGTTAGCTCAATAACATCGTAGAGGAGTCCACTGTGGCATAGACATACAGAACTCATCTCCCTCAACCTCGTCTCCGGCCTTGCCCTTCTTGTCCACGTCTAAGCACTTCCACAACCATTCTGGGTACTCCTCCTCCGCGAGTGCCGTGGGATCATCTCTGCCCTTTAAATAGTTCAATCCCTTCAATATCGTCCCGGCCGGTGCGGCGGATACCGGTAGGGCGGCTTTTGCCTTCGGCTTAGGAGGTAGAGGTGTCGAGATTGTTGGTCCTGTGGAGGCTGCTGGGGTCGCTGGTAAGGCGCTGGGTGCAGAATTCGTAAGGGAACGTAAGAATGTGTGCTGTATACGCAGCGGCACAGCGGACGCCCTGTGGAGGCAACGGCTACAAATCATAGTGATGTCGTTTGGCTGGTGGAATTCCAATGCGATGGAGAGGAGCTGTAGATTATTGGGATAGAAGTTTATTGCGGTTACCGAGGTACACCAAAAGCGCAATATCAAAAGCCGAGAACTACCAGTCCATAACGAGCATCTTACGATTGGAGTCGCAACAAACAGGTCACTCATTCATACATTTTGCAGTGGGTTAATTCGAGAATTGATTTCATTTTGTACATTTCGTACTATATACAACTGCAGAGATTCTCTCAGCAGTTTACGGCCCCTGGATGCCCGCACGCACAACACCACCCATCCTCCACTGTATCATTCCCCTTCTTTGCCATTGACTTTGCCTCATTGGTAGGCCATAACTCCCCGCATTCCCGTACTCGATATATCTCCGTCTCCATCTATTTCTCGGGAATGTAGTTTTGCTGCTGGAACAAGTAACCGCGGACCTTGGACTCTTTGAGCAGCTCGAAATATCTCTCTGTAATGTTCAATTAGTTTCCGTGTCTCAAACAAACATACACTTCTAATCACAACAAAAGAAACAGACAAAGGGATGGATTCCGGGCATCCTCACCTCTTAACGCTCCGCACTTCTCGAGGTGGTTGACTCCCTCGCGGTAGTAGCACTTGCCCATCTCCTCCCTGACGAGACGTGCCATCATACTCCTGACCCACTGCTCGCGCAAAATAGCGTCCTGTGCTTGCTTCAATCGCGGCGTGTCATCGTAGTCGACACCGTCGAAGCTCGCTGGGACCGTTGGCTTCTTGGCCAGGAACGCGGCTGACTCTGGAGTGGGCGCCATTGGAGCTGGATGAGGATGCGCAAAGCAAGGCGGTTGGTAGAGACGAGGCGATTGCGAATCCGAGATGTCGATTGTCGCAATTGTTCCCAGAGCTTCACCGTTGGTCGAGCTGTTTAGATAGATACTTGAAGCTCTCACCACTTCCGAGTTGTGAGGTCGGGCACGTCGATAATGCGCTTGTCCCAATACAGACTAGCGAATTCACTGACCGCCAAGAGCCCCCTGCGGCAGAAAACCTGCCCGCATAAATTTTTGTTATCGGGGCGCTAAGAGATTTTCTCTGATGGACCGTGAACCCGCCCGCCATCTTTTTTCTATCTGAGTACAAATACCAGACCGCTACCACCTTTCTTCTCAACCACCCTTTCCATCCTTCACAAATTCTCTCTTCTCCCCTAATCACCCTTCATCCTACATAAATCAATCAAAATGGGAAAATCAAAGGATACCAAGACCAGCAAGGTCAAGGCTCAGGTAATACAAACTCTCAAACTGTTCAATCCGGATCAATCACTAAACCATCACAGGCACCAGTTGTCAGCAAGAAGTCTGCCAAGGAGGTCGTCGCAAAGGCTACCACTTCCAAGAAGTCCAAGAAGGCCGCACCACCATCTGAGTCTTCCGACTCCGAGTCTGAGTCCGCCGAGTCTGCCGCCAGCTCCGACTCCGAGTCCGAGTCTGAGGTCGAGGCCAAGAAGACCAACGGCGCTGCCAAGAAAGAGGTAGCTACGTCTGATTCCTCTGACTCATCCTCGTCCAGCGAAAGCGAGGATGGTTCATCTGATTCTGATTCTGATGATTCCAAGCCCGCCGCCGCCACCGAGGAGAGCGACAGCGACGATTCGTCCGACAGCGAGGAGGAGGCCGCCCCAGCCAAGGATGTGAAGGCCGCAAAGGCCGACGCAAAGGCAACTGTAAGTCTTCATGAGTCTAATTTATACTAGACCCAAGCTAATTAATGTAGGAGTCTGGTTCCGATTCTTCCGACAGCGACGAGGAGGAGTCTGATGACTCTGAGGAGGAGGAGAGCACCGAGGAGGCCGCCCCATCCAAGAAGCGCAAGGCCGACGATGAGGAGGAGGAGACCGCCGCCAAGAAGTCCAAGACTGAGGTCGAGGATACCGGATCCAAGAACCTGTTCGTTGGTAACCTGAGCTGGAACATCGATGACGAGTGGTTGTACCGCGAGTTCGAGGAGTTCGGTGAGATCACTGGCGCTCGCGTCATCTCTGACCGCGAGTCTGGCCGCTCCAAGGGTTTCGGTTACGTTGAGTTCGCCAACTCCACCGATGCCGCCGCTGCCCTCAAGGCCAAGAAGGGTGCTCTCATCGATGGTCGCGAGGCCAACGTTGACTTCTCCACTCCCCGTGACAACGCTGCACCAAAGGACCGCGCCAACGCTCGCGCCCAGACCTACGGTGATGCCAAGAACCCAGAGTCCGACACCCTTTTCGTCGGCAACATCTCCTTCGAGGCCAACGAGGACATGCTCGGCGAGGCTTTCGGTGCCCACGGCACTGTCGTGAACGTCAGACTCCCAACTGATATGTAAGTTATGACACCTGCACAAGAACAAGTACCCACTAATATTTTATCAGGGACTCTGGCAACCCCAAGGGCTTCGGATACATCACCTTCTCTTCGGTTGAGGATGCCAAGAACGCCATGGAGAACATGATGGGTGCTGATGTCGGTGGACGCCCAGTTCGCCTCGATTACGCTACCCCCCGCCCAGACCGTGATGCCGGCGGTGGCCGTGGCGGTGGACGCGGCGGTGGCCGTGGTGGACGTGGCGGCTTCGGTGACCGTGGCGGACGTGGTGGTGGACGTGGCGGTGGACGCGGTGGCTTCGGCGACCGTGGTGGACGCGGTGGACGTGGCGGCGGTCGTGGTGGCAGCACCAACCGTGGCGGCTTCGGCGACTTCTCTGGCAAGAAGCAGACCTTCTAAATGTCGGTTTGTTTGGGATGATGCACATAATTGCCGCACAGGACTGAGGGCTCCTTTTGAGATACTTTGACACGTTGGCTTGTGGTTCGTTGGCTTTGTGGGTTGTCCGCTCTAGACTTATACTCCCTCCTGGGAGCTGTGGCTTTGAGATCAAGCTTCTTCGGAAGTGACACCAGTGGCTTTTGACATGACAATGACGGCTGTTCCTAGTTGGCTTTTGTGGGCATTGACCAGAAAACGTGGGCTTTTGAATACTACGAAGTCGAGACGAACATTCTTATGTCCCCGTTCTGGGGACATCTTGAATGGGATCGAGCTTCCTGTGGGCTTCTTGAGGGCTATTCCAAAAAGTTTTACTGTGGCGTTAGGCTCCCAAAGTTTCTGGCTAGTCGCCAGTGGCGTTCTCCTGTTTTTATAGTTTGTTTTTACCTCCTCTCGGAACCCCGGTGTATATCATGGTTTTTCATCGATCGTCGCCGGTAAATAATACAGATGTGCAATGAAGTTTAGGACCCCGTTTACTACATGAACAAATGAAATCTGTTATGACCAATCATTATATGACTTCCAATGCGTGATCTTGGCTGTGATTCCTAGTGTGATGCTATCGTATCGTTTGTACTTTCTAATATAATGCGTGAGTTCAATTATTCTTCTGGTCTTACGAAATTATTCCTGAGGGGGTTTTATTTTTCCCAAATTGAAATCATACTCCGATAGCAACCCCATCACTCCATCAAACCCAGCCAGCCCTCCTCGCGACAAAGCTGACGCCGCCAGAAATAGTAGTTACCCCAGCGAAAAAATCGTGGATGATTGAGGAAATGAGCAGCGGCGGAAGCGACGGAGCCAGGCCCCAGAAGAGGAATATAGAGAGTGTAGCCTCCATGATGAAAATCAAGGTGGCGTGGAAGTTATCAATGATTATGCCAAAGAAGATCGAGCCGAAAATTGCAGATGAATTCAGAAGAGCCACAGAGGATGTGACGAACGCCTATACCACGGGGGGAAACGGTGGGGATGTAGCAACCCAGGCCCTGGATGATATTTCCAAGTTGATGGAGGAGAAGGCACCATACGAACAGGGAACCCTAATATCGGAATCTGTTACATGGGATATTTCGGCGCGTTTATTACATGGGAAAGGACAGCGAACGTAAATGTAGTGGAATCGAGGGGAAGGACCTTCTAGGTAAGGGTTCTTGAAAGATAAATTCTGAAACCTCGTCTACTTGGATCTCGCCCTATGAAAATAACGGGCCCGGATTCCTGGAAATGAGGATATGTTTTGGTCCCATATATATCCTTTTTCTTTGGAAGTTTCACCAGGATGAATCCTTTGCACAGCAAGGCGCTGAACCGTGGAATACATGTGAAGTAGATATGAATTACTATATAACATGCGCAGGCTAGAAAAACTAAATGTCATGCAATCTACCCAAACGTTTAAATAGCGTTTAAAACTTATAGTAACTACGCCTTAACCCCTAGCCAGAGGCCCTCGCTCCACTCAATCCAAAACTCACACACGAGAACATCACGGGAGCTCACTCCTGTAGTACTCCTGGACCGGCAACTCCGCCTTCGGTTGATCCGTGTAGCTCACCGGCATTTCCGTTGGGCCCTGGACGGCATGTGCGTCGTGTGCCGGGTTGTTTGCGGCGCTACTATACTGCTGGTCCTTTTGTGCCGTCCGCCTCCTCCAGAAGAACGCTGCCAATCCGACGAGAGCGAGGCCAGCCACGCCACCAACAACACCACCAGCAATGGCACCGGTGTTGACAGACTTCTTCCCACTTGTCGTTGAACCCGGCGACCCAGTCCCGGTCCCGGTCCCGTCAGCCCCAGGTGAGGTGGGATCCGCAGTACCCGAAGTTGTTGTGGGTGAGGCTGGCACTGTAACCTTCAGAGAGCGGTCGGTTTTGAAAATAGTCTCCAATGCTGGGTCGCCCCAGACCTTCGGGTAGCCGGTGTTCTCGTCATAGTAGGTGTTGACTACGTCCGGTCTCTCGTATGCCTTCGCATTCGCATCGTAGTCATCGGCCCAAGTTAGAGCTGTGAGGTCGAGGATTTTCATCCCCGACGTCCAGGCATCCTGAGTGTCGACAGCGCTTACACCATTGGGGCTTGGGTCTTGTGTGCCGCCGATGGAGATCATCTGTCGCTTGTTGTGCCTCCCGAGAGACGCTGGGCCGATGGCTTCGCAGGCGTGGCATGCGCGCCAGGTGTCGGCCGGCTGGGGGGCCTCGATCCAGTGGAAAGAAGGGAGACTGAGAATAAACACTTTGCTCATCTCGACTGCAGTGTTGGTGCTGTTTATGCCTGTGGTACCGCCGTACAAGAAACTGGGATTGTTAGCTGGGGTCTATCGAATCGGAATCCTGTCATACATTTCATATGAATTATTCCCGGCATTGGTAGCTCCCACATTGCACAGGTTATATCTCCCAACTGGCGGGTTCGAAGCGCTCTGGTTGTAAAATTTGTCGGTATGGATATCATAGACCAAAATAATGCCCATGTCGCCAATGTTATTGTCTGCCACATTCCGGTCGACAGGAGTCTTGCCACCAAAGAAAAGCACGACACCCTCCTCGCCATACGTCGGAACATACTGTGCCCCACCTTGGATGTAATGTGCAGGGTGCGTTCTATTCTCGAATGTTTGAGTCTCGTAGTCATAGGTAAGGAATTGGTTCATCGAAAGCTCTCCGCGCGAGCCCAAGTCCGAGGCGTTGAAAAGGAAGCCGATTGAGCCGCCGAGACTGTAATGCTTCTTTTCGGAACTAGCCCAGAGGGCGTTGTCGACGCTCGAGATGTAGGGGTAGGTGGGGGTGAGCACCTTGGAGTACTGCTCCGTCCAGGTCACTGTCCCATCCGTTTTGTCGTCTGGCTTGAAACCCCAAACCTGAGGCGCCGCATATGAGAATAGTTCGGTGGGGCGCAAGAGTGAGCCATAGACCTGGCCATCTTCGCTGTAGACCATGTCGTGCGACTCATCGTAGAAGATCTGTGGGCGCCGAGCGGCAGCGAAGCTGCTATTCCTCGTGTATCCTGTTCCAGTAAGGGTAGAGGTGGTCCAAGACTTTGTAAGGTCGATCACATAGGTGGATCCGTAGAATCCGCCTTTCGTCAGTGAATATACCTCACCACCGTCGATGTAGAGACGGTCCTTTACGGTGAGCGCTGGAGGCATTCGTTAGACGGCAAACTCGCGACGATGGGGCTTCCTAGCCTTACCTGATTGCCACCACCATCCATTGAATCCCGGAGGCAGAAAAGTAGCGACGGCCTCGACAGCAGACAGCTGAGCGAGCGCCAAGAGCGATGTGGTGATAACCGACTTCATCGTCGCTATCGAGATCGTAACAAGATCGTGACGGCCAGACCGAGTAGAAAAGGAAACACAACACAGAAAGGAAAAGAGGACCAGACCTACCAATCTGCCACGAAATGGGGGAATTCAGGAGTTGGCGCTTACGCGAGGCTATGAAGCCATTGGCGCAAGAAAGCTGACGGACGCCAAGCTTCCTTCGGGCATGCTTGTCTGACACTGTGGGGGGATGGAGGATGGGGGATGGGGATAGTTGAGAAACTGTACAGAAACCGTACATGCGCAGTCAGCTGTGGCTATGTTTTGATGTCGCCAATTGGCGTTTTGATGGTGTAGTAATGTCGCTAAAGTCGCTAATGTCAGTGCTTTAATGAGCTGATACATAAATGGTTTGAGCGGGCAGAGAAGATAGTGCCAGACGCGGATCACTGCTTCATATGTTGGAGCGCGAGCGGTCTATCGAGAGATCTGATTCGCCAGAAGGAGCGCTGACAAGCGGGTAGGATTCAGGACCGGCGCGGGCAGTTAACATCAGCCCTGTTCTAACCGTATTGGTCTTAGTGCTGACCCCAATGGCGACCCCTACTCTTTGTACCATTTGTACTATTTGTACTATTTGTACATCCTCGTATAAAAAGGCTGTAAAAAAACAGAAAAACTGGTGAAGGTTCAAAAATAGAGTTGTCACGTGTTGGTATGTGGTGGGCCGGCACGTGGCACGCGGCAATTTTGAGGCCAGCTGCCGAAGTTATCGAAGACCTGCCGCTATCGAGTATCTTCGTACTCGACTGGGGAAACTTACTTGGCTTGGCATTGCAGACTTGGCATTGTAGTAGTCTTTCTCCCACTAATGACCAAGAGTCGCTGCGCTTCTTAACTCGACTACAGAGTATGTGGGGAGGGGGAACATATATAGCCTTTATAACATTCCATTTTCCTAACGTAGAGTTACCACTACTCCCTCAACTCTCCCTACTATCTCTTCTTCCTATATCTCCAAACGCCGCCCTTCTTACTATCACTGTATCGTTGAAGAGATCGTCTAGTTATTGAGGGGAAAGTCGAAAGGATATTTAACCGGAATGCTTATGCATCAATCAACATGCCGATCTGACACTTTACATGAAGTCCAAACCCTACAGCTAGTCCTGTCCTGGCAGTTGCAAAGAACCTTCGGTTGCGTTTCCGGCCCGATCATTGATATTTGGTTAGGCGATCGAGGGTGCTACCGCGGGGTCATAGGCGGCAATAGCGTGGACGATATACGATAATAAATTAATAATCCGGGGGGGAGATGCAAAGATATTAAAACTTGCCTACACTACTACTACCCCGCAAGCATAACCTTTAACCGTAAAGTTTGTCGGCTATATGTCCAGTAGAATTTTATAGTTAAAACTACAGTAGAAATGACGGAGTGCACATGCCGACTAACAAACCTAGATGTTTATACTTCCTTGCACACGATACGAGCACGGTACGAGCCTCTAATCTAATAAAGAAGCCCAACTTTCTTTCTTAGCCTGTTGTCGTTCCGGTGGGGTGAGTGGGGTCCATTTTGCCGGGCGAGTCTTGTAAATATGATATATAGATGGCTACGGCGTTGATGGCAGACCGTTTTTTCAAGCTCTGTATCAGTAATCTGCCATCATGATTTACGCTGCTGCTGTCTTGGTCGTGGCTCTGCCACTAGTATCTGGCCAAGCTGCTGTCTGGGGTCAATGTAAGTGGATCTATCACATCTGAGCACGCCGAAGCTAATCGTCTTAGGTGGTGGGACTGGATGGACTGGGCCAACTACGTGTGCTTTGGGCTCATGCTGTACCTTCTCGAACGCATGGTATTCCCAATGCATTCCGTGCACTGGGGGTGGGGGAGGAGCAACAACCGCTGTCACTCCCCCAGCAACGGGGGTTGCGACTTCGGCTGCTCCAGGCGCAACGTGCGACCTCCCGTCGACATACAAGTGGACATCAACCACTGCGCTGGCACAGCCAAAGTCGGGATGGGCCTCGCTCAAGGACTTCACCGCTGTCCCTTACAATGGCCAGCATCTCGTGTATGCGACCTTCCACGACACGGGATCGACTTGGGGCTCCATGAACTTTGGTCTCTTCTCCGACTGGTCTAACATGGCCTCTGCGAGCCAAAACACAATGAGCGCTTACACCGTTGCGCCAACACTCTTCCAGTTCACGCCAAAGAACACCTGGATCCTCGCATACCAGTGGGGTCCAACTGCGTTCTCTTACAAGACATCGAGTGACCCCACGAACGCGAATGGCTGGTCGGCGGCGCAGACGCTCTTCACGGGAACTATCACGGGCTCCAGCACAGGTGTCATCGACCAGACCCTCATCGGCGATGACACAAACATGTACCTCTTCTTCTGCGGAGACAATGGCAAGATCTACCGTGCCAGCATGCCCATCGGGAACTTCCCAGGCAGTTTCGGTTCATCATCGACCATAATCCTGTCCGACACTACCAACAACCTGTTTGAGGCCGTCCAGGTCTACACCGTCAAGGGACAAAAGAAATACCTCATGATTGTTGAGGCAATTGGAGCAAACGGCCGCTACTTCCGCTCATTCACGGCTACCGACCTCGGCGGCTCTTGGACCCCGCAGGCAGCGACTGAGAGTGCACCCTTTGCTGGCAAGGCTAACAGTGGCGCGACCTGGTCCAATGATATTAGCCATGGTGATCTCATTCGCAGCAACCCTGACCAGACCTTCACCATTGATCCGTGCAACTTGCAACTGCTCTACCAGGGACGTGCTGTCGGTTCTGATACTGATTATGGGTTGTTGCCTTACAAGCCGGCGTTGTTGACGCTGCAGAAGTAGGAAGGTGCTAAGGGCTGCATATAAGTGAGCAAAATGGGGACGGTGTATTTTGCGTTACAT
Source organism: Pseudogymnoascus sp. 03VT05 (assembly GCA_001662645.1). Taxonomy (NCBI): domain Eukaryota; kingdom Fungi; phylum Ascomycota; class Leotiomycetes; order Thelebolales; family Thelebolaceae; genus Pseudogymnoascus; species Pseudogymnoascus sp. 03VT05. The sequence goes on from KV459459.1 coordinate 57,721, forward strand.
ACTTTATATTCTTTACAGTAGCTATATTCAAATTTATGTGTGAATGTCAAAATGTTATCAATCTCGTTTCGTCCGCTAGAGATATTTATAACAGTTTCTCATATTCATTATTTTAAGAATATTTATTTTCCAAGGATACCCCCAAGAAGAAATTATATTAGGGAGAATTAAAGTAATAACAATGTTCACATTAATTTCATATGGCCCAAACAACCATTTCGTCATTGCTGACTCTTCCTGCAGTGGCTGCGTAGGAGCATAGCTGCCGTGCGTACACTGCGCCATGAACAAACGACCATCCTCCCTCTGTCGGCCAATCGCCATAACAACAAAACCTCACTGGCGAGTGCTAGATTAGTCTCGGTCGGTTTAATGAGATAATGGAACTAATAGCTACCTTTTTTAGTAGCTGCCTCCTGACGATCTTAGAGTTACCCTTCGTAATTTTCAATGTGATGTTGTCAACTTTCCCTCGATCGTAGAGTAGTGAATTTTTGTGTATACCTTCTTAGCCATAAGACTTCGCGGCCAATTTATCCAGTCCAACTCTCTTTTCTTTCCTTAATTTATTCCCACTCTTCTTTTGTGTTTTCCTTTTCTCTGAAAGACCTTGACACCCGGGGGTTTTTGGTGAGTTCAACAAAGCTGATACTCATTGCCAACATTCACATACCCTTTCCTCTTCTGCAACAACTTCACCTCTGCGACCTCGCCGTCGAGAACAGCCCAACCTCAGTGCGCTGAAAGCATATAAATTGATTGTAATGGTGCCGACACCCCATTCGCGGGGGCAGGAGCCGCTTTTGCGCAGCATTGGCTCACAAATTACGGATGTGATATTCCTCGGCTTAGTGACCGTCTTAGCCAGGGTGTTCGTCGTATAGATGAAACTAAAAAAAAGCGATATAAACAGTACTACTCAGCAGCACTTGCTCAGCGTGAGAGTGGCACAGATAGCATACCACCGCCGCAGTCAAATCTAGCAACAGGTCTGAAGCTGCGACTGAATCCGAAAACACCACAAAAACCCAAGCCTCAGCCACAGGAGGCACCAGCCGTTTTGACAGAATCAAACAAGGGCAAGGACAGCGAAGAGAGTGACGACGATATACCGTTGAAAAGGAAGTCTAGAAAGCCGATTCAGCCTCCAAAAGTTTCCGCTAGGGTAAATAATTCAGTGACGGCTGTTTTGGGGGAGCAAAACGGAGATAAAAACAACAAAGAGAGCAAAGGGGGCGTGCCGTCAGCCCCAACAAAGATTGCTGTTAAGCCAGTGAAAGAGAAATCTGCTGAGACGCTTGAAGGCCCAGCGCCGACGAGTTTAAAAGACATTAGGTTGGCTCCTGCCGAGACTTCCGCAGAGAGAGCTGCAAGGTTGAGAAGAGAGGTTGCGGAGAAATCAAAGGCGCTCGAGGATTTACAAAGAATGCAGACGGAGGCAGCAGAGCAGGCGATTGCCGAAGAGGAAGCAGAAGCCAAAAAGGCGGCCGAGAAAAGGGCATCAGCTAAAGCAGACGCGGAGGAAGCTGCCGCTAAGGAGGTTGCTGCAGAACTGGCCAAAGCCGGTGCCGAGTCGAACAGAAAAGCGGTGAACAAGTCCCTCAAATGCTGCGCAGAAATAGCAAAATATGCCATCAGCACATACCTTACCCAACAAAAGGCAGAAGCAACCGACAAGACGTTGGTTGCTAAGTGGGATAAGGAATTAGCGGGCTACTGCAGCGGTGCCTTGGAAGCTATTGCGAGCGAGCCACAGAAGAGGAAGTTCAAGGAGGGGAGTGAGGATAAGAGGTCGGTAAAGGCTGCTAAGAAGTAGATAATATTACACGATGTGATGGGGAGGGAGCGATGAGGAAGGGGCGATGAGGAAGGAGCGATGAGGAAGGAGCGATGAGGAAAAAGCGATGAGAAAGGAGGGAAAGGAACGATGAGGTAGGAACGATGAGGAAGGCAATATGAGGAAGGAACTATAGGAAACGGATGATAGGAAAGGGGCGATGGGGGGTTTATCCGTATTATACGAGTTGCCGGAGGAGGGTGGACGAACTACCAACACCGGAGATCCGAGTCCAATGCGGCTGTGGTCTGGGAAGCTATGTTGCATGTGTACTGTGTGTATCTTAACTGAAACTCCCGAATACCAAGTTTGTGCTTCTCGTCGACGTTGCTTACAATTGTGCTCGTGATTCTCACAAATTCTCGTAGTAACACTGCTTCTGCACCTTATTTGTCGGGGTTTCTCATGAGCTCACAAACACAGACAAGGTCTCTAAGGCGGCTCGAACACTTTGGTGGGATTGTGAGTACATTTTGGGATGACAATGTAGTCTGTAGTATTTCCTGGGGGTATTTAAACCCTCCTTCGTCACTTCGCTCATCCTTTCCTTTCGGCAACATACGAAATGACGCCAGCAGGATGACCAAGGTGGGGTGTGGCGCCTTACAATTTGGACAGCTCCCTCTCAAGAACGCATATCACCAATGGCTGCATGTGTTCGTTACTGAAACCCTGCGAGAACTTCGTCATATAACAGCAAGAATCCGCAACGGTGAGAGAGACCTCGACAGCAAGAACCTACGACAACAGTGGTTCAGGATGGCAGTGTGCGGCCGTGGCCTTCGCTGCATAGTTTCTCCCAGCGGACTTCATACTAATGAAATATTCCGACGCCCTCGACATATATAGAGGACAAATTGTTCTTCCTTTTCTTTTGGCCCAGATACCCTTCGACAACTTGGCTGCAAAGTCTAATAACTTGTTATTTGAAGTGTTAGGAGGCGGACTTGGCCATCCCGCAGAGGTCTCTCATCTGTCACCTCCTTATCAGCGGCTGCTAGAAATTACATCATCAATCGTGCGATAGTGGCTCGCAGTATGACCCCCGATGTATGATGGCTGTACTCCTTGCGCACAATACCATTGTTCTCTTCACCCCCTCTCGCATGCTCCAGTCTTTGTGAGTCCACACCCAGAAATAGTGGGGATGAACATCTCAGCCTCAAGACAAAGAAATCCAGAGGGCTGGGCTGAACAAAGCTGCATATTCAGCAGCAACAAAAGGGTAATGAACGGTTGTTAGCATGAGAATGAAACCAACGGGGCAAATAATATCCTCGATCACTCCTTCTGCCTGTTTCCAGTACATGCACGATGGATCAGCACGAAAGGCACGCATCCCCATGAAACAGAAAATGAATTCCCTTACTCTCCAGAATCACCTTTTAAAACCCGCTTTTCCCTCTCACCACTTCTCCCCAAACTCGACTATTTCACAGAGGAAAAGAAGGATATAACAAGACAGAAGAAACACCTACCACCTTCTTCCCAGCTCCAGCAACCAGGTTAGTAACCCATAACACGCATCAGGTAAGTATACCACCCCACCCCATCCCATCCTTAATTCAGAAAACAACCGCACAGCAACAGCACAGCCAGCCAATATGTGCTACCACCGGCGCCTCCACTTCATACTCTGCAATCACGTCTATGACCTTGAAGTCGTGCGCTCCTGCTCCTCCCCCCCCCCAGATTCTGGATCATCACCCCGCAGTTCGCCATCATCATCGCGTATTGGGTCGTCGGATTCAACCTTAACGTCCAGCATAGCTCCCGTGCGGTGCTACCCGACGGTGCATCCGTGGACGACGTATAAAGTGCGTAGACTATGTGAGGCGTGTGCTGAGAGGAGGGGGAGGTTGGATGAGCGAGTCCGAGAGCTCAGAGAGGGGTTGGAGGGGGTGAGGGGGTGGATGGGGGAGAGGGGGTTGTTGTTGGATGTGAGAGGGAGCAGTGAGGGAGATGGGGAAGATCAAGAAAAAGAGAAAGAGGCGGATGAGGCGGGAGGACAAGAAGAGGGGGAAATAGAGGAGGATGAACAGATAGCCTACATATATCCATTTGTTCGGTAGTTGGTATGGTATGATTTTGACTCTACTCAATACTAGGCGTTCGTAATGTGAATATGATAGAACTCACCTTTGCCACCTTGCTCTCCCCGTCGTGTCTCCTCAGCTGTTTTGAATATGGCGAGACTGCGTTGAAGAGATGGATGGGAGGGAGAGAACGATGAAGAACAAAGAAAGATGACAGAATCAAGAGAAGCCGGTCCCTCCCGGACGTCCAACAGGTATAGATAGGTGATATAACGCGCCAAGCTCCAACCACCCCCAACCCAACCATGGATGCGGGGAAAGTCTCGAAAATATGGGGTAATACATCCCGAACAAATATGGGGGAAATGCTGTAGGTCGTTCCAATGCATAGTTTTATGGGGGTAATAGGAAACAAGACATAAGTATTATGGGGGTAATAGAAACAAGAAACAGCATACGGGGCAATTCGGAAACCATGGGCAATAGGGGAGTCCACAGACCGTATAACACGCCCCCCTCCCCCCCTTCCCCATTCCCCACGTGATGCGGAGATCTAACCTTCTCCCTCCCTACCTGGAGAAGGTGGAGAAAAGTGTTAAGATTACTGATTACCTTCTATTACGTACAGCGACGTTAAGAACAGACGAACGAACGGTTGGCGAACGGTTGGATCTCCAAAAGAGGGCCAGGCTTTCCCACAATGAACCCCTGACTCTTTTGATTTTCGTGATGAACGGGTAGGCAGAGTTTTTCTTGGGATGGGGGCTAGATTTTTTTGGCGACTTGGGATACTTGGGATCAATGCGTTCGGAGATGACCTTGGGTTGATGATGTAAAAGTATTTTGTGAGTATGGGGAAAGTCGGGGAGAGGTGGGTGGGTGGAAGTGCTTGCTTACTCCGGACAGTGGTGCAGGAATCTTCGTCTTCCGTGTGATGGTCGGCCAGCTTGGACGAGTATACCTGACAGACGACCTGTCGAACGTGGAGAGGGAAGTAGCAAAAGCTTGGAGAAGGAACGCTAGAAGCAGACTACGGGCAAATGAAGTGCCAACCATCCATTCGTTACTCTAAACGCCCAAGGCTTTCGCCCAGGCGGTCTTTCATGCTGTGTGTTAAAGCAGCAGCAGGAGCGTGCGATGATGAGAACCGTAGCGGCGGTAACGGCAAGGCGAGAACGGCGAGAGTGGCGGCGCGGTGACAAGAACCGCACTGACAACAGCACCAGCGGCGGCTTCTACTCTGATCGACCGCATCGTTCGCTAACCCTCACAACCAGTATTTGTTCTTTTGATTTGAACCGTCTTACCTCTTACCTCTTACCTCCATTTTTATGCCCCAGCCTTCCTGCAAGGCTACCAGTTAGTTCCCAGTAGAGTAGAGTTTCTCAGATGACAAAGATCATCACCGCCTCTCCCTCCCTCCTCACCCTACCATCCGAAACTATTACCCCATCCCCAATAACCCCCATATCAGAACAGGGACGACAAAGCTTGGACGACAAAGCTTGGACTGCGACGGCGGTTCCGAGATATTCCGGTATCAGAAGTTGGGTCCGTAGTTGTAGTAGGTAGTGCGCCTTGGGTGCTTGAAGGAATTGAAGGAACGATAATAGTGGCGGCGTACCCCGCATACCGCGTAATCAAGGTCAAGGTCGTCGCGCGGGTACGTACCGAGGTGCGTATCTGTATCTCTATTTCCCCATGGACGAGGCTGGGCGGTGATGGGGGGGTTTTATCGGGGAAGACGATGGGTTGGGCTTGGCAGGGGGTTGTGATAGGCTTAGGTCTTGGTGAAGGTGTTTGCCAAGGCTGTGGGATGCGATATGGGTGTTGTGTTGGGTTTTGGGGGGGGTTGTTCGTTTGGGGGGATTAGGGGATGTACGTAACGAAGGTGAGATGAGATGAGGGATTTTTAGGAAGGACGTATTCGGTAGTTGTGATGCTGTTGATGGGTGAGAGTCGGTGTGGAGAAGCGACGACGGGTGTGTGTGCACTACTCGCGTACGTCTAGTTGATTAGTTTTGGAGGTTCTAGAAAAGCGTAAGCGCGGGAGGCGGGAGGCGAGACGCAGACACGGGAGGAGAGAAGGGCACACAGAAGTGCACAGAGAGGGGAGGGGGGCCCTCCTCCCTCTTCTCTCGTCTCCCCTCTTACTGTATACGGAGGTCAATTCAACACAAATAGCGTCCTCTTAGTGCTCCCTTAGCGTCCTTTTCCCTTCTTTTCGCCCCATCCCATTCCCCACTTCTCTATCTCCATCCCCACTCTTTTCTCACATCCTTTCCCAGGTCAACCCCCCCTCTTACTCTCGTCCTTTCCTGCACGCTAAACCACACTAATCTAGCCTCCTCCTACGGCATATCTGCCAAGACCCCTCGCACACCCCCGTTGCAAACCGCCACCAGCCAGCCCGCGCTAAGCCCAAGTCAGCAGCTCGTTACTGGACTTACCGTAATCAGCCTGGGGGGGGGGCCCGGCGGTCACACTACCACTCACCACCGCCCAAAGCGACCAGAGACAGGGTTAACAGTGGAGATGGGGGGAGGGGCTGTGGCCAACCGGAGGGAAGAAAATAAGGTCTTGGCGTGACGGGGGGGTTGTGGCCAACCGGAGGGAAGAAAATAAGGTCTTGGGAAGAAAATAAGGTCTTGGCGTGACAGGGGGGGTTGCTGTTTGATGCAGGGAGGGAGGGAAGGGCTGATCTACTAGTATCAGCATGGAAAGCATGGAAAGCCCTGATTTCTGTGTTCTAGTGGAGTACGGGGTGAGTACTTTGATAAGCGTTGACTCTTTCTGACATTCTCAGGTACCATCGCCGTACCACAAACTCCAAATCTTGGAGCTGCCTTGCTCGTGCCGCCATGGAGAAGGCTACCGGGAAGGCTGCGGTCATGGTCTCTGCGCGTAATCGTGTGTGTCCCTCTTTTCGTGTATACCTTCCCCTAGCTCTTACTAGCCCGATTTCGATTTCGATTTCGATTTCGATTTCTGTTTTTTTGCGAACGGCTTGTGGGGATAGAGTAAGTTGGAGATAAAAGTAGCAGGGTACTTGATATAGAGTAATAAGATACGCACATACCAATGTATCCCCAGTATTCTAATCTACTCCCTCCTCCACATCCACCTGAGAGAGGGGTGCAAGGGCAAAGGGCTACAGCCAGCCCAACACAGCAAACCACGCGCAGAGAAATAAATAAATATCTCCTCCTCCCCCCCTCCCCACATGAGCTTCTTTTTCCTACATTCCCTCACTTTTCGCAATCGCGTCGCGTCGACCGATTCTCTACGGCCTCCTCCTCCTCCTCCTCCTCCTCCTCCTCAACGCGCTTTGCCTTAGTCCAGTCTCTCTCGCTGTCAACGAGATAACGCTACCATCTACTGAAGTCGAAGCACTTGATTCCCACAGCTCTGCTGTGTATTTCAACATCACCCCCCCCCCCAAAAAAAAGGCGCAGCAATGGCGCACCGCAACGAGAACATCGTCACCGCCGAGAGCGCATCCGATGAGGCCAAGATCGGATACACCGAGAAGGAGGACACCCAAGGCACCGTCACTGGCTTATACAATGAGGACGACCCTAACCACCATCTGCACCGCGGCCTCAAGTCGCGCCAGATTTCTATGATAGCCATTGGTGGCGCCATTGGCACGGGCTTAATTATCGGAACGTACGTGATCCCCCCAGCGATTTCCCCAGCCGTTGCCGTTACCTCGTCCCAGCCACCGCCCAGCCCGTCGCCCACTCACGATTAGAGTGCATCAAACCCATGATTTGGTGGCGGTGCCATGGCCCCGGCAATTACGCCGCACCCCGCTTGCCAAGAGACCAAGAGCTGACCAAAAGTTACGTTACAGGGGACAAGCACTCGTGAATGCCGGTCCAGGTTCGCTTCTTATCGCCTACGCTGCCGTCGGCGTTCTCGTATATATGGTTATGGCGGCTCTGGGTGAGATGGCAGCGTGGCTGCCTCTCGCCTCGGGGTTCACTGGTTATGCGCATCGCTTCGTTGACCCTGCGCTGGGCTTCTCTCTCGGCTGGACTTACTGGTTCAAGGTGAGACGAACTCTTGAGAAACTACCGTCGCGCTAGCGCTAATGCGTCGTTTCTAGTACATTATCGTGACCCCAAACAATTTGACGGCCACGGCACTCGTCATCAAATACTGGGTGAAACCTGAAAAGGTCAATCCGGGTGTTTTCATTGCCATTTTCCTCGTCGCGATCGTGCTGATCAACTACTTTGGCGTCAAATTCTTTGGTGAATTTGAGTTCTGGCTTTCCAGTGTCAAGGTCGTCGTCATCCTCGGTCTCATCCTGCTCAGTCTCATCCTCGCCTGCGGCGGCGGCCCCGATGGCGACCCCAAGGGATTCCGCTACTGGCACCACCCCGGCGCGTTCAAGCCATACGCCGACGTCCATGGCGTCAGCAAAGAAGCTGCGCAATTCATCGCCTTCTGGTCCTGCCTGACCACCGCAGTTTTTGCGTACCTCGGCATGGAGCTCGTCGGTGTCACGGTCGGAGAGGCGCAGAACCCGCGCAAGGTCATCCCGCGCGCCATCAAGCTCACCTTCTACCGTATCCTGCTCTTCTACGTCGTGCTCGTCTTCCTCCTCGGCATGATCCTGCCTTACGACAACCCGCTGCTCATCGCTGCTACCTCGGAGTCTACGTCGGCTGCCGCGTCGCCTTTCGTTGTCGCCATCCAGATCAGCGGCATCAAGGTCCTCCCTGCGCTCCTGAACGCCTGTATTCTCGTTTTCGTCTTCTCCGCGGCCAACTCTGGTATGTTCATCCTAAAATCAATCCACTGTACGTCTCACTAACAACTTTTAGATCTCTACATTGCATCCCGTACTCTCTACGGTCTTGCTGTCGAGGGCAACGCCCCCAAGATCTTCGCCCGCACCGATCGCCGCGGTGTCCCCGTCTACGCCCTCGGTCTCTCCTCGCTCTTCTGCCTCCTCGCCTTCCTGAGCGTCGACACCTCCTCCATGACGGTTTTCAAGTACTTTGTCAACCTCGTGACCATCTTCGGACTCCTGACCTGGATCTCCATCCTCGTCTCCCACATCTACTTCGTGCGCGCGCGCCGCGCCCAGAACGTCCCCGACAGCGCCATGGCCTTCGTCTCGCCCGGCGGAATCTGGGGCTCGTACATCAGTCTTGTCTTCTGCTGCTTGATCGCCATCTTCAAGGGCTTCAACTACTTCCTGCCCAAGTTCACTGGCAAGGGCGCGTACGGCCAGTGGGATTACAATAACTTCATCACTGCGTACCTAGGTATCCCGCTGTACCTTATCATGATCTTCGGGTACAAGTTCATCATGAAGAGCGAGGGCGTGCGTCCGGAGACTGCGGATCTTTACACCGGGAAGGCCCGCATTGATGAGGAGGAGCTGGAGTACCTTGCGGCTGAGAAGGCGAGGAATGGAGGGAAGGAGGAGACGAAGTGGGGACGCATTTATAGGCGGACTATTGGCACGATCTTTTAAGCCTCTGCTTTGTTTAAGAGGGAGTGTATATTATGATCATGTGTTTTTGTTTTGTCTGTAGCGTGGTGATGGGGGTGGGTCGGGGGAAGGGGTGGAAGTATGTAGCATGGATACCCAGACCGCGGAGGGACGCGGGAGATCTAAATTCTACCATTTATTAACTCGCGCTTTGGCGCGGGGATATTACTTTGAGTCTCTGATGCGATTTGTGATTTTGTACGTAGTGAAGTGATGTGAATGTCATCGGAGAGAAGCCTGTCGTCCCACCCACTTCAACTTCAACCTTTGGGAAATAGGGAGGCGTCGGCATACAGAGACGGGTAATAACAATACAAGCTCATAATCAGGATTAGACGGGACGAAAAACGAGGGTAATCATCAACTCTTCTGAGTAATATTCTATCCAGACAAGGAATCTATTCAATCCATCCACCGCTACAAAACTAGTACCACCCCCTCCTAATCCGAGAACCCGTCAAACTCCTCCTCACTCCCCTCCTCCTCATCCCCCTCCTCCCCCTCCTCCTCCTCCTCCTCCTCCCCCTCATCATCACCCACCCCAAACAACCCCACAACATCCCACCGATCCCCCTCCGCCTTCCGACTAACATACTTCACAAACCTCAACACCCCCTCATCCCTAAGCACAATACTCATTTTATTCCACGCCGCCGGGACGGTGAAGAGCACGTTATCCTCTTCATCACCTGTGGCGGCTTTGTAGATGGCTGCGTCGGAGTGGGTGTCGGAGTCGTCGGCGGCCATGTAGACTTCGTGGCCGCCTACGTCGTCTTCTTCTTCTTCTGCGTCGGCGGCGGCCTTGACGGCTGCGGCTTTGGCCTTTGCCGCAGCAGCGGCGGAGGCTTTGGCGGCTTTCTTGCCCTTCTTACCCTTCGTCAGCGCCGCTTCTACTTCCTCTTCCTCTTCCTCTTCACCTTCCTCCTCCTCCTCCACATCATCAACGCTCCACCCCTTACTAGGCGTAAACCCCAAACAAACCTCCAACCTCGGCTCCCCCTCATGGCTCGTCGCAAGTGCGTAATCAGCTCCCCTCCTGAATCGGCGACCGAGGACGTTGAAATTCTCAATATCGCATCCCGTAGCTATGGCGAGCCATTTTCTGAATTCTTTGCTTGGTAACAAATCATCCACCAACTCTTGGACCGGGTTTTTTTCGTCTCCCGAGGTGGATGGGGAGAGGTAGAGGAAACGGTGTTTATGCGGCGGTTTCGCAACACGCCACGGGGACGAGTCTTCGATTTCCGCGGCAGTGGCGGGGAGCGGGATAGCCTCCTCGGCTTCGATGTGTGCGCGTAGACGGGCGGAGAATTTCGCAGACAGGATGTGATCGATGCTCACGGCGGAGTTTTCCTGGAAATGCGAGTTCACCTGCTCGATGGTGTCTGGGGTGAGGTAGGTGGGTGTGAGGTATTTGAGGAGGAAATCTATGTCTTCTGCTTCAAGACTCTCTTCCTCGTCGTCTTCCAAGTCGTCGGGGCCGGCGGTGGTTTCGGCGGCGGGGATGGGGCGGGGTGTTTCTTTGGGGAAATCGTATTCATCTGCCTTTCCTTGGAGTTGGACTAGACTGCTCTTCAGGGCCAGTTTCTCCTCGGCGCCGGGGATGTAGCCCTCCTCGCCTTCTTGGGGGATGTGGAACCACCCGCTGATAGCCATGCGCACCCTTCCGCCTTCTTTCTCCTGCTGCGCGGGGGTGGGGGCGTGGTACACCTCCTCCACATCGTGGAAGCTGAGGCCGGGTTGGACGGCGAAGAAGCTGAGCTGGTTCCAGGCTGGGGGAATGGATTTAGCGAAATCCGCGCTGGGGACTGTTGTGACCTCGCCGTCACCGCCGGCGGGGAGCTTGGTGGTGGGGTAGAGACGGAGGGCGCCGCCCCATTCTTCTTTCCATGGAATGTCTGGGTCGGGGAGGTAGAGGATATAGCTTATTCTTCGACTTCCGATAACGTCGTCGTGGCAGAGGAGGTGGCAGCCGGGTGTGTACACGTTAATCGCCATATCGGTCTTCTTCCCGCTCAGCGCGCCCGCACCCGTAATAGCCTCGGCGTACTTGCGGAAGGCGGGGGAGTAGAGGGCATCGCGGAGTTTGAGGAGGGAGGGGAGGCGCTCGAGGGCAGCGTCGTCGAGGCCGTCGAGGTTGGCGAGGTCGCCGGATTGGTGGATCTTGTAGATGTCTGTTTCCTTTGGGGTGAAGTGGACGTTTTCGCGGACTTCGGTGCGGACGGCGCGGAGGAGGGAGTCGTTCATTAGGTCGTGGATGACGGCGTGTTTGTAGGGGGTGGAGGTGGCGTAGTCCTTGGTGTAGGACGAGAGGTTTTGGGCGTCGAAGAGGCCGGTGCGGAAGCAGCCGGTGATGTCTACGGGTTTGGACTCTGGAGGGGGATGTTAGAATGGTGCGGGTGGGAGGTTGGGAGATGGGGTTCGTACCTTTCGCCCTCTTCTGCTTTGCGGACTTGAGGATGCCATTCTTGGCACTCTCGATTGCTTCAGATTTTCGCTTCATTGCTGTGATATTGAGCCGGAATACGTGGACTAATTGCAGTATCAAGGTCGAGAGTCGTCGTCGCTGGGGAAAGTTTTAAGGCTTTCTGCCACTACACCGCCTTTCCACCAAAATCATATATGGACTAGCGCCACGGCACGCTAGTCAGGGATTTGGGAGCTTTACGGTTAACCCCGCCAAGGCAAGGCACCAACCCAATACCAGATAGGAAAGGGGAAATAAAGAAGGAATGGGCACAGGTACGACGAGACCAAGTACAGTCAGCTCAACAAAACAGGCCTCGGATTTTGTGAAGGGCCGATCCGTCCTATGAGGAGTCATTATGGAGGGGGTGCGTGTATATGCGTTGCACTGACTTCACCAACGTGTCCTGTGGGTTTTAGACAGAAGTGTTGAGAGCCGTGTCCAACAAATAATATCTATCACTTGATTACTGATATTCAGACGTAAGGAGTCAACAATTCTGTTAGAGGAGTATTATTCAAAATTATTTAAACCTATATAATCTGCATTGCAAGGCAGATTCTTATAACTGTCAAGCCCACTGCCAGCCTTCCCCAACACAGTATCACAATACCCTCAAAATCACCATGTCCGAAGAAGAGCTCAAGACCTACCACGGCAGCTGCCACTGCGGCAACTTCTCCTTCACCGTCACGGTCCCCGAGATCAAGAGGGGTGCGCGATGCAACTGCTCCCTCTGCCACCGCAAGGGCTACTTCTGGCTCAGCGTCACCCCCGAGCAGTTCAAGAAGGATGAGGGCACGGGCGAACTAGACTGCTACCAAGTGTCTGAGGGTTCTAATCGCCATCTCTTCTGCGCTACGTGTGGAACTGGGGTTATGGCTAAGAAGCCGGATGAATCTTTCATGGCGGTGAATCTGAATACCGTCAAGGACCTGGACAGGAAGGCCCTCGACGTCAAGGCGTAGGTTTACCCCGCCTTCTTGGATATATTGGGCCTTGTGCCAGCTCATGAGTATGAACATACATCTAACACGTACCAGATTTGATGGGGCATCAGTCGGCGAACCATACAAGACCTTTGATGTCCCAACAGACACCATTGACGCCCTCGACCTCCCCGATTATAAGACGTACACCGGCCACTGCCACTGCGGCGACGTGAAGGTAGCCTTCAAGTCGCCTGACCTGTACGACCCCAGCACATACGTCGTCTCTGACAACTGCAGTATCTGCACCATCGTAAGCCCAATGCCCTCACCCCCCTTCCTCAAGCTCAGCCTAACTTTCCACAGCACGCCTACGTCATAGCTTACCCCGAGCGTCACCACTACCAGATCACCGGCACCGAGAACACAACCGCCTACTTCATGGGCGACAAATGGATCGCGCACCGCTTCTGCAAGAGGTGCGGGACGCCGGTGAATCTAGATACGCAGACCGGGCCGCCGGCGCATGTGCTCGCCAAGATCCCCGAGTTCTACCATCCGAGACTCAAGGCGTATCCGACGAACTTGAGGGTGATTAATGGGTTGGATTGGAAGGAGCTGGGGATTAATGTGTTGGCACCGGGTCAAGGGGCGGCCGACAATTAATGGGATCTGGGTATGAGCTAGAGGAAGGGAGATGGGGCATTCATGACTACGGCGTAGAAGTAGCATTGTCCATGTGAGACGACGGTGATGCTCTTTGTATGATTGCTCATGTCCTTCTATATAAAGACCCATCTATCGCGCCATGCTCTATGCATCACATAATAACCGTGGATGCCGCCAGCGACATCAGCTCCCCCAGCACCTGCTGTAATCTCTGCTCACGTTTCAATTCATGTACTCGTATAATCGCCGCCCGGCCCGCCAAAACGCTCAAATTTTACAAAGAAGTTCCACCCCATCCGTCGTTATCCGTCCCTTTGCGCCGTTGCGCTCATCATTTCATCGTAAATCTTCGCGTATAGTCGTGCCTGTTCATTTCCCCTTTTTCTTCGCAGGAGGTGCTGCCTTCCCCGGCTTCTTGGCTGGAGATCCCGTGCCTTTCAAGGTACCCGCTGGGCTCTGTGGTGAGGGGTCGCGCATCTCGAACTCGTTGCCCGTGTAGCCGTTCAGAACCTGGCCGTCTGGGCCGAGTCGGGCTGGTGAGCCGGGCGTCGGGTGTTGGATCTGGTCATTGTGTAGTTTATCCAGTGAGTCGCCGATGACGCCATATTGTGCCCAGTTGATCGGTGGTACTTTGACCACTTTTTGCGGGACGGGTAGGGGAGGGAATGAAGAATGCGCCTTCGTATGCGCCGTTCCGTTCTTCATGCCGGCTTCTTTGTGTTCCTTGACCTTTGTCGCCCGCTCTTCCGTTCCATTCATCTCCACATCACCATCAACATCATCTTCATCCTCCTCCTCGCTGTCCTCCGGGAATGTCGCATCCCCATCCGTCCTTATCTCCCCCATATCCGCCGCGCGCAAAAACGCCTCCGGATCCTGCATAGCCTGATTCTTAAACCTCTGCAACGTCCTTATATCCTGCGCCGCCTTCTTCTTCTGCAACTGCAACACGCTTATCGCGCTCTTCACCGCCAGCACATCCGTATTCGAGTCAAAGTCAATCACCTCCAGCGGGGCAGGCGGGGGCGGGATAAACGTCGCATCGGGCCTCGAGTGTGTATATGTTCGCAACGGCTGTTGCGGCAACGGAGGCACGTTGGTGTCGAGGCGTGCGGCGGCCAAGGTGGGTGTTATGGGTGAGTAAGGCGGCTGGGGCGGACTCGAAGGGCGCAAGTGTTGTGGCGAGGCGCTGCGGCGCGGCGCGTACGGCAGGGCGCCATTCTGCAAGGCCGGGTGAGGTGAGGAGCTATGTGAGGTCGTCTCAACCGTGAGGGCAGGCATCTTTTTGCTTCTGACTGAGGGTTCAGTCGCGAACGCGTCAGTGATGTCGTGTGAGGTGGGCGTTTGATGTGTTGGCGGGTCGCAAAGATGTATTTCCCCCGAGACCGCGCGGAGACAAGAGTGGCGACGTTAGCCTGATGGCGGGGTACTTAGGGTGGTGGTCTGTGCGCGTTGGTGTGAATTTAATGTGCCACGTGACTGTATAGCATAAACACCGTGGACATGTTATCACTTGCTACTCGCCAGCTATTTGTGAGTCACGCCCACGTTTATGCCTTTCATATTTTATATTTATATATCATTGATTTGCTGTTTTCATCTTTTCTCATGATCTGCTGCTACTGCCACCTTATGATCACGCCTTTCTATGGACAATTACTCGGAGTTGGCAGTATCAAAGCGGCCGCTAGTAGCCTTGTGGCACAGCTGACGGTCTTATCGGTCCTGACGGCCTTATCGGTCCTGACGGCCCCTTGCGTTTATCCCCTTGCGGAACGCAATAACTAGGCTCCGACTCGTTCCCAGACCAAATCAATCATCCAGCCAAGGTCATGCACCCTGGTGTACTTTGTACCTCTGTAAATATTTCCCATCCATACATCTCCATATCACCATCGCGTGCCCGCCAACGTCTTCAAGTTGTTGCCTGTGACCCCATAGCACTTCCCTCGTGCTGGAAAACACCCTGCGCGCTGTGCCCTTCTGGGTTCAAGGTCAGATAATAGACTGTACTGTATGTTAAAAAGAAGTTTGCTGGTTTTGTTCCCTGGAATTCCAAGGCTGTGAGGTTCGTGGTCGCTAATGGGTCGCCCATTGGCAGGGAAACGGTAGAATTCACGACGTGAGGCGTCCATGGACAGCCTGCAGACGGACCGAATGAACTTCAAACTGTGCTAGCCCATATAATAGAATCAATCAATCCTCTTTGCTGTGCAACGAACAACGAACTCCCACTATATACAAGCCTGCCCCGTACATTGCTGTGCCTGCGAAGGACTCCGAGGCTCTGAAGACAACTTGAGAGCCTGGGGAATCCGGTTTTGTCGCAACTCACATCGTCACGGCGATAGAAGCGGGAGAGATCTTATCGGAGTTGTATGTGTAAGTTCACTGGGTGATCAAACCTTAGCATTGTCCTGGACTATTCGCTGACTTCAGGTAGCCACAGAAAGCCATATTTGAACCCCGCGCATTCTCTACCACCTACGACATACCATACCACATCCAACAACGACCTCGAAGCTTTTGCTTCAGAGTTCTATAAAGAACGACGAAGCTATCTATATAGACGAGCCTATACTTTCCCGGCGTCCTATAGGGGACGACGAAGGTACCCACGAACCAACCTATACTGGATCAGCGTTCTATAATGGACGACGATGCTACCCAGCCAGGTAATATAATCACTATATATTCGAGACTCAACGATATATGCTGACGTTCTACTTGCAGCGACCCAGCTGGTCATGGACCCGCGTCGTCTTGGAGACCATGTCTCCGATCTCGAAGACGATGATCTCACCGACATCTTCTGTATTCTACACCCAGTGTCGTTGTCGGCCTTAAATGCTGTGACGCACATCGGCGACGTCGCCCCTGAACACACTGTTAGCCGTGCCTCTACTCCCATCAAGATTCGAGGCGGACCGGATATCACAGACCCTAACACTATGGATCTTGCTGAGCAGGGTCTCGTGTCCCGTGACATTGCACTTCGACTGTCTGCAAAATTGATTGACCCCTTGGCTGGGTATACGTTTGGCCGAAACACCCAGCGCTGTGATTTTGTTCTCAGATATCCTACCGTTGAGGGCACGAGCCGTATTAGCAATGTCCATTTCAGAATTTTCATCACCGCGGATGGTATAGTCATGATAGAAGATCAGTCAACCAACGGCACAGTGGTTGAGGGTAAGAAGTTGAGATTCAAGGACAAAGAAAATGATGCTCCTCACAAACACACCCTTTCACAAGGCTCACTTGTCAGTCTGTCTATGAATGCACCAGACGAGGACCTTCGGTTCGTTGTCCGTATTCCGCAGCGTGAGGGGATATATGAAGATCTTTTTGCGCAGAATCTTGTGGACTACTTTGCTCGCATGTCGCTCCTCAGGAAAACCAGGGACGCCCAGGTCAAAACAGATGTTGCTGGTCAGGCTGTAAGCTTCTCTAACTCTTTCCCGTATCATGATATATGGATACTAACTTTGGCAGCCTGATATATTCGCTGTGCAGAACTATCCTGGGGGCAATGGTCACGCTCCAGATCAGACTTTGATCAATAGGCGCCCAAAAGAATGGCGTGGCGGGGCCAAATATAACAAGTCCCGTGTCATTGGCAAGGGAGCTTTCGCAACTGTCTATATGATCAGTGCCAAGTATGATGGGACTGTATATGCCGCCAAGGAGCTTGAGAAACGCCGATTCGTGAAAAATGGCATCTTGGATCAAAAGGTTGACCAAGAAATGAGGATCATGAGTAGTATCAAACACGTAAGTCCATCTTTAATTACAGCCGCTTCTGTTGGTGACCTAATGAATGTCAGCCAAATATTGTCCAATATATAGAGCATGTGGATTGGGAAGATCATCTTTACATAATTATGGATTATGTTCCAGAAGGCGATCTTGGTAGCCTCGTATCCTCTCGTGGCACTCTTTCGGAGGTATCCACGAAGGCTCTTGCTAAGCAGATGTTCTCGGCGTTGAAATATTTGCACGACAAGGGTATAACGCACCGCGACATTAAGCCAGACAACATCCTCGTCCAGAGTTTCGATCCATTCCATGTTAAGCTAACCGATTTCGGCCTGTCAAAGAGAATCGAAAACGAGGACACATTCATGCGCACCTTTTGTGGTACACTTCTTTATTGTGCCCCAGAAGTATACTCGGAATACCTCTCTTATTTCCTCGACCCAGCTGATATTCAAGCACAAGCCAGAGTTAAGAGTAAGAAATTCAAGAGGTATGATCAAGCTGTTGATCTGTGGTCTCTGGCTGGGGTTTTGTTCTACTGTCTAAGCGGTAGTCCTCCATATCCGGCTAAGAGTGGGACGACGTACCAACAACTCCTTCATAGTATTATGAGGGGTCCGCTGGATATTCGTCCATTGCAGCATGCAGGGGTGTCTGAAGACTGTATCAAAGTCATCAAGTCGATGCTTCATAACCAGGCACCATATCGGCCGAGTATTGAAGAACTGGAGGAGAGTCAGTGGATAAATCCCGGAAGTACTCGGGAAGCAGACGTTCACTTGGAGCACATATCTTCTCAGTTAAGTATCCAGGACCAGAGCGACTCACTCGGAACTAGCGACGAGATTGACCTCATAAACGCAATGGTAGATACTAAGAATCTTGAGATTCCTAGTAGCTTCATTAGTGGTGACGACGGTAGCTCCGGTAACAGCGAGAAGTTTGCTGCCCACAACACGACTAGCAACCAGCCACGCCTATTTGGGGAAGTGAATTTGTCTGCTTTACGTAGCTCTGGAGTAATTCCACAGGAGCGATTGAACCTTCCTCTTTCGGAAAACACTGGCAATGACAACACCGCTCAGTCTTCGTTCGTAAACGTTGACGCTGCTCCGTTTGATTTTGAATCACAGAACAATTTCTATCAATCTTCAATTCATCCGGGACAACACGGAAATATGCCACCATCAACCATAGGTACCGGAACTGCTCCAAGCCTGCTTGGTGCAGAATCTATGGTTGGTAATCTGGCCATGAACTCACCGTCGCCAACAACTGTGGTCGACGTAGCCTCTCCACAGGATACGTTCACTGGGGCATTGCCAGATTTCAGAGAATCAATGAAGAGTCTTCGCCGTCAACGCGATCCAAACGGCGATGAGGAGCCACTTGCGAAGCGTGCCAAATCCTCGCGTGCGATCGACATGGAGCTCTCGAAGACGGTTTTTTGGGATGCTAGAGATAGGTCTACTCATCACCTAGACTATCCCATCATGAGAAACTCCGAGTACCAAGAAGCCAAGGCTTTGGCTAAGATGTATGGCGAGGAGTTCAAGCATGGAGAGAGTGTATTTGAGACCGTTGTTGGTGCCTACCGGAGAAGTGCGTCTGCCACGCCTGAGCCTCCAACCCGTGCTCAATCAGAGCCAGTGGTTGCTGGCGCTCCAGCAAAGCTCAACCGTGATGAACGCGGATTCAGTGAGGATGGTGCGGTTCTTCCAACTGGCAGTTGGGTCAACGGTGTTCCGTCTCCAGAGATCAGCCAATATCTTCCCGGTCACGCGAAGGCTGCCAAAGCTGCCAGCAAGCCTGAGGAAAACCCTGTCATCAGCAATGACGTCTTCCAGCCACCTCACAGGATCCTGGCGAAGCTCGTGGGAACCTCGGACTCTGTCCTACCAAACCTCACTCTAAACGTAACCTCCCTCTTCACTAGCTGGGGTCGCGGCTTCGATAACAAGCTTCGCCACGCAGACCGAACCGACAACCGCGTCCCAAAATATGCCTTGAAGCTTGCTCTCTGGCAGCCTGGCACGGAGCCCTCCTCCAGCCCACCCACTGACAAAGACAATGCGTACGGCTTCTACATCGCCACGAAAGCCAGCCATGGCATCAAAGTGAACGGAATCGTGCTACCCAGCTATGACTGCCGGTCGCCGCAGAAAAGCCCAGCGAAATATTGGGGAAAGCTGCAGCATGGCGATGTGGTGGATGTGTGGACGCAAGACAGCAACTCCAACGTCGTCCTCAGGTTCCGCTTCGACTGCTTCTGGGGCGAGAGCAAGGAGCCTAGACGGAGCGGGCAGTTCTTCTCGGCGATGAAAGAGGGGCCGCTGAAGGATGAGCTGGAGTCGTTCTGCCAGTGGGAGGAGAGCGCATTCTTCCAGGCAAAGTTTGATGCCGAGGTTAAGGCGAAGGGGATCAAGGAGGGTGGGAAATAGGCGAACGGTCTTACATGGAGAGAATACGGAGCAAAAAGTTCGGGAGTCTATATTTCTTTACAGGGTCACGGAAATCGTTGCGCCGGGTATATGTGTGCATTGTACTACTATTTTAGAGGGGTCTGTTGGGTGGTTTCATTTTCGATATGGATGGGAAGTCGGCACAGCTCATCTCAATCCGGAATGGGCATTTTCATTATGTTTATATGGGGGGAGTTATGATGAGCGGCATGATACCAGAGAATGGGGAAAGGGGGGGGTGGGGGAAGGGAGAAAGGGCTGAATTGGCATTTGTCACCAACAGGCAGAACACACTGATGCCCGAGTTGAGGTATAGGAGAGAGAGTGAGTGGTCTTATGGATAGAGAGGGGGAAGACACTTAGAGTTTGAGGGGTTGAGATTGTATAGTCAACATACAGCCAGCAGTCCAACCGCAACAAAATGAAGACAGTATATCACGAATTGCAATGGCTTCTTCTCCGTGACTTGACTCGTATTCCTAGCAGGTTTTAACCAAAACATATGAAAGGGCGGGCAATGCTCTCTTCCCATCAGCGAACGTAAATCTATGGGATATTTCTTACCCGTAACAAGCACTCGTAAATTCACGCACCATACCTGTCGGTTATTGAAACAAATCACCATCACCACCACACCTGAAACAAAACACAATACGCCTCCGATGAAATCACAAACCGATCCCCACGTCCGCCACCCGCCCCATCACCGTCACATCTGACAGCTCACATTTCACAGCCCGCTCCCGCATCAGCCACATGCAAGCCAACACCACATCTTCACATTCACGGCACAACACGGCAATAGGCGAGGTAAGTCCTCCTCCCCCCGAAACCCGACGGTCCTTGGTTACGCCTCTCCTCGGCGCTATGTGCGGGTGGAGTTTTATTCGGCTGGGAGTGGGGAGCCAGCCGTCGGCGGTCGTGGGGTCATGGGGAAACGAGGCAGAGCAGGCAGGCGGGGAAGAGAATTTATCGCGATTTTTAAAAGGAGTAAGAGACGAGGTAAGACAGGGCAAGGTAGATTATGGCATGTGAGTTTGGATGAGGAATTTGCTGCACCTATGTCGTGCGTTTTTCCTTAATTTGTTCCATTGCCCGTTTTTAGGGGTGGTAAGTGCGTTTGGTGCACCACGTTGCTGGCTGGCGCGGGCTCGTTAGTGTAAGGTCTGTGGTTTGCATAAAGCTGTGTGTCTCGGGTGCTTCCGACCCACGGGCAAGAAAGGTAGGACGGCCCCGTTGGTGCTAATGATGGTTGGACTCTTCTTATAGGCTGTAGATATTGAAGTCGTCGAATTCTAACGGGGGAGTACAAAATAGGGCCAAATGGGTTTTCTTTCTACCTAGCTATATAGACAGTAGTAGGCACATCAACTCGGTATATTCAATTAGGGCAGCTGACGCGTTTCTCTCTTTATCTGCCCAAGAACATTGGCAAAAAACGGCCAATTTAAAGCGTCTTAACCTAGTCCGCTTTGGCTTCAACGTCCGTCCGTGGGGCGATAGTTGCTAGTAATTAAGCTTGACAACCTAACACTCTATACGCATATGGCATAGTAGCATGCTAATGTGCAATTCTGCTAGTATATGCAGGAGAGAGGGTAAAATAGATTAAGAAAGCACTTACATCTTACTTACGTGTGCGCACGAGACTTCTTTCAATAAACCAAGAAGTTTTCGTCCTGGGAGAGATTGAATCTCATCACACTCTCCACTATTGCCTATTTTGCCGACATCATGATATGACATATCTTGAATTCCCAGAAGGCCAAGTACGTTCAACTCCATGCAGTGATTGCTGTGTAGAGTAGCCCCCACGAAGGGTTGCATTCGATAGTGAGGATCTCTATCCGCTCAATCACTGCGAGCAAGGAACTATGCAGATCATAACCTTATATAGAATCCGATTCATTCCAGACTCCCAGGGACAAACCCCAGTCGAAATGCCTCGTTCCTCGCATAGTCCAGTACGAGTACGCCCACAGTGTAACCGCGTTTGGAAATGAAATGCGCGCACTTGGACTCGTGAGACGCCTGGGCGGTCCCGCCAAACCAACCCCTGGCAAGCCTCATTTAATCCCAGTAAACTATTCCTCCGGGTCGTACAAACCACGAGGTGCCTAACCGGCACCTATTTCCGGCCGAGTCAGGTTCAGGGATAGTAATGCCAGCCCCACAGGTTTGCGGTTGTCACAAGTTTCCTGGGAAATGGAGCCAGCGGGTTCATTTGCAGTGGAATTGGAATCATGAGGCTTGCGGATAACCCGACGGGCTGTGCATAATAGCAGTGTTTACAGTGACGATGGTTCAAGATACGGCGTTCAATCACTCCGGGTTATGTGGCAGCGGAAAAGGCAACAGGCAAATCGGATAGTCATTAGATCTTTGTATATCCAAAATGTGCCGTGAAGTCTATTCCTTCCTTCGAGTGAAAACCAGCTCTTGCTCAGGGACACCAGCTGTGAAATGGTCTTTGACGCCCAAAAAGAACTCATTGAGGTCGAATTTGGCGCCCTTGGGGAGGCTGATATCGTACCTGTAAACCGTCTTGGCGATCACTGAGCGTAACTCCATCATCGCGATGGCCTTGCCAGGGCATTTATAGGGGCCCATGACGAATGGTATGCAGGCATTTTTCTTGAGGATTAATTCTGGCTTTGTAGTCCAACGTTCTGGGATGAACTTTTCTGGTTCCACAAAGTTGCGCTTATCTGTAATATAAATTAGTTTTGATCATGGACCGGGTAATCAGGGTAGTTATGGATGGGCCTACCATGGTGGAAGTTATAGGTGCTAAATGAAAGGATTGTGCCGCCTGGGAGGTCAACGTCGCCAATTCTTATGCCGCCTTCCGGGACCATACGCTGAGGGGCAAACAGGACCGGCGGGCAAATTCGTAGAGTTTCGCTGATTACACCATCAAGCAGATTTTGGGGTCGAGCACAAGTATACGAGCCATCTTTAAAACTCTCGTTGACTTCTTGACGAAGCATCTCCTGGCATGCAGGGTCACTTGCCAGGATAGTAAACATCGTAGCCAATGCAGAGGCTGTAGTGTCACTGAGATCGGTGAGCATATGTTTATAGGAGAGATGTTAGGGGTATCCATACCTTCCAGCTCCAATGATAACACGAGATTCCGCATCTAGAAGGGCACGGTTTTCCCGGTTATCCTCTGTATGCTCCAACAAGTAGCCCATTATATCGGGCCTGTTGTTGTTCATCTTTCTTCGTTCGGCAACCTTTTCGCTGGACCACGACTTGAACAACTTCATTGGGCCTACAAAAGACAGGGTTTCAACAATCGTGAGCATCCATGGGACATGGAGAAATAGTCCAACCGCTACAATGCCTTCCTTGATGTTATTCAGGATGGTAGTGGCTACGTCAGACGATGTGCCGTCAATGAAGCCTGTAGAGGAACCAAATGCCAGTGAGCTCATCACATCGTAGCTGTAGTGTATACACAAATCATTGACAACTGTTGCTTTCCCAACGAGGGTATCAATGCGCGTGAGTAGGGAATCGGTGAAGTCCTCGATGGTGGGGCCGTAATCGGCAAGAGCTGAAATGGAGGGGTAAGT
The DNA here is from genome assembly GCA_001662645.1 of Pseudogymnoascus sp. 03VT05. Classification (NCBI taxonomy): domain Eukaryota; kingdom Fungi; phylum Ascomycota; class Leotiomycetes; order Thelebolales; family Thelebolaceae; genus Pseudogymnoascus; species Pseudogymnoascus sp. 03VT05. Next base: position 80,973 of record KV459459.1, read on the forward strand.
TTGGCATTCTCGATAGAACGTATGGGAAGATACTAACTTTGCTTGAATGCCATGTCCCAAACCTTGCGCCTCTGCTTGTGGAAAGCGGCATCCCGGTTCGTATGTACTGATCGTTCCATAGCTCCATAGAAAGGACCTTTCTCCATTCTAGCTCCTAACATTGGAACTAAAGCAGCAGTGTCGAGAACTGACAGTTCTCGTGGACCAATTCTAACATAGTCTCCATGCTCCTTGTGCAGCCCAGAAACCACCCGGTACCACCTAATATTGGATCCAACCACCTGCTTCAAAGACCACAGTTTCGTGAGCTTAGCTCCGAGTGGACCCGGGAATTTGTTCAGTGGATGGAAGAAGGCGCGATAAATAAGTATGTTTGCCCATAGCGAAACAACAGCAGTAGAAACGATCAGGAAGGCGAGTCCATGGGAAGCCCAAAACGCGGCATATTGCTCGCTGGTGCTCTGAAGCCCGTATGCCACCGCCCAGTGCGATGCAATCACGGATCCAAGAATAGATAACGGGTATCTATCCGCTTCAACAGTCCTAAAGAATTGATGGAGGACTGTGCCGACAGCGGCAGCTGAACCCAGCACAATGGAGATTGGTAGAGGATCCCCGGCAGACATTGTGAATGAACGTGTCGTTTTTGCATGCACAGCGAAACGACAGAATTGCCAATGATGCGGACGACATTGGACAAGTTATGTCAGGCATGACTACTGCCCCACGACCACGTTGCTGGGTTCATCCATCAAAGGTGCCGGACAAGATTGGCTGACCATAACGGGCCTGGAAACCGATAATAGTTGCAGCACGTATTGCACCGGGGGCACAGCGTGCATGGTATCTGATCCATCTCAGAACTCTCGAAGTTTCCCGGCGATCGACATGTCCAGAGCGGGACTAGTCGCGCATGGTTTCATGGTGCGGCATAGAGCGGGGACGGCGGCGTCGGGGGCGACGCCTCAATAACTGACATCTGCTCAAAACGACCATACGGAGCTCACCGCGGTGAGCCGTGCTAGCAAGTCAACCACAGTTGCCCGCGCATACCTAGAAAATTATGGCGGTGGCGTGAATAGAGGTGGGTAGAGGTGGATGTAGTAGGGATGTTGTTTGGTAGCCGAGTCAGTCTCTATGGCGAGTTTATCCCCATGACAGGCTAGGAGAGAGAACCCCAACCAATTTCAACCCCCGTCAAGGGGTTCCGGAGTGGATTCCGGAGGCGTGGCAGATGTGGGGGCAAGAGGGCAGTTGCTTGCCATGTTTTTTTTGACACTCCGTCGGGTGTGTACTCGAATCGAGGAAGGGAGAAAACAGCAGGAAAGAGAAGGAAACCTTGGCGATCAAACCGCGCCTGCCTCACAAGGGGCGTCTAGCTTTTGTGACGGGGAACAGAGAAATTGTATCATCCATCATAATTGGTGGGTTCCCAAAGAGGACCCCGGCCAATATTCCGACGATGCTATCCCAGGGATTTGGCCTTGACTACTGATGCTTTTTTGAGATGTGGGGTGCCGTGCCTTCGTGGCCGTTAGTGACAGAATAGGGTTCGAGGTGGAGGAGACGAGTGATGGATGGATCATGGACATATATCCCCACGGGGCCCTCAGGATTTTCCATCTTCAGGAGTCCAGTCCTTGGCCCAAATTCTTCACTTCACTCTTGTCGCGAACTTGATATTAGTCCGCAATGGCGAGCAACGCTGCACCGGAAGGCTTGATGCCCGCTCCTATTGGAGCGATTCCTGATTTTGATGTCAATCACTACAGCAGCACTCAAATCCAGTTCATTTTAGCATACAGCATCACCTTGTTCTTTGCGGCTATCACACTTCTACTTCGCCTCTATACACGAATTTTCCTTATCCAAGGATTTGGTCTTGACGATGGTGAGTTCCCCTCCCCGACGAACAATTGTAGCACTCCTGACTCGTTTTCTAGTTTTTATCATCCTCGCCATGGTTAGTTCCTCGGAGCGGCTCAAAGGTTATCACTCATCTAATCTCTGAAGATATCGTCTGTGGCTTTCTTTATTGTTTGTGTGGAGATTATGAAGTTTGGATTTGGTCGCCATCTCTGGGAAGTCACTGGGCTCCAAATGGCCAACTATCTCGACGTATGTGTCTGGTCTCTTCTCTCTCAGGATGTTGCTAACTCAGCCATACTAGAATCTCATTGCTATGGTCACAACCTACATCTGGGCCCCTGCACTCACAAAAATCTCCTTCCTCATTCTGTAAGTCCTCTTTCCCAAACCCTCCTTATAGTTTCCAGGGAATTCTCCTCCGCAGATTCATAGGTCATAATCTAACAGCCTGACTAGGCTCCATAGGTTAAATCCTATCCCATGGTTCCGCGTCTCCCTTTACGTTCTCGGGACGGCTATCCTCATCTATACTCTCACCATCAACCTCGTCATCGCCTACCCCTGCTCCCCTCTCAAGCCCAACACCGGCAATTGCCTCAACGATTGTGGCCTGTGGCAAGCCATTCTCAACATCGTCACCGACTTTCTCAGTATCCTGCTTCCCATCCGCATGGTCCTCACACTGAAGCTGCCAACCACCCAGAAGGCAATACTCGCTGGCATTTTCTCCACGAGTATCTTGTAAGTTCTCATTCCCCCAACCAAAGCTCGGCGAAGGCCACTAACAGGTCTCCCCACAGTGTGGTGGTGATCTGTGTCGTCCGTATCACCTACATCATGTCCCTTGCGAACAACCCCGACGTCACCTACTCCCAAGGGCGTGCCGCAGTTTGGTCTTGCGTCGAGCTCAACGTCGGCATCATGTGCGCGTCCGTCATCGTGCTCAAGCCATTCATGCGCCACCACTTTCCCGGCGTCTTCTCGACCTACGTTATGTCCGTCGATAACAGCGATGCCACGCCCATCAAGAGCTTCCCCCGCGGGTTCTCCGAATCGAAGAAGGCGAACCCAAGTGAATACCAACACCCGAACACCTTCCAGATGGCGCGTGTCAAGGGCGGCAGCGGCACCAACGATGATGGCAGCGGGCTGGGCCACGGACGGTCATCGAGGAAGGGCTCGCTGAGCACGACGAGCGATGAGACGCAGAGGAATGGGATTACGGTTACGAAGACGGTTCGGATGAACTCGAAGACGAGGAAGGAGACGAGGACGAACTTTTTGGACACGGAAAGCACTGAAGAGATCAATGGCCCGGGTCACAATTACACTCCTGCGTAGATACCACGGGGCTAAGGGGACGGCTATTTTGATTGTGTTTTGCTGAAACATACACGGCTATGGCGTACTGAGAGGGAAATGGGCTGGGTTTGAATAGCGACTGCTGGCGTTGCTAAGATTCCCGATGGCTCTGGAGGACATGTCGGAGATATACATATATACATCATTGGTTGGTTAGATAGATTTGCCAAACGCTCCGGTGAACAGGCTCAATGGGGTGTCTTTGAATACATATACATTACCCTCCGATTCGTTTATCTTTTTGTCTCGTTTGCATAGTGTCGTCGTTATATATATAATACAAGTATAAGTTCTCTCAAAGTAGTGTATTAAACCCCTTTAAAATTTATCTAACAAAAGGATACAAGATTTCCACGGACATACAGCGTCACAATAATAGGCTTTCAATAGTGTTAAACAGACATACTCTTCACGTCTCCACAGACCTATAATAGTAAGTGTTATATGTTATATTGACTATAAACTACGCAGTTATTCAATCTCAAAGCCTACCATAAAATGATTAAGCCTGTTCCTTAACAAGTCGGCCTATAGCCCCCGTTCCAACACCAGACGTTACCCATCGATAAAAACAGCCACCGGGCTCACCTCGCCCATCCGTGCCATATAAAAATATTCCAAACTAAATTCCCCACACCCAGCTCGAGCCAGAGCAATATGCATACTACACCCTTCCTACCTTCCAGGTATTTACCTCCCGTCATATCTCATATCTTCATTCCCACATTTTCTTAATGAAAGTTAAGCAGCAATCCCGCTGCCGCCACCCCACCTAAACCTTTTGACGCGAGGGACAGTGATTTCCGACCCGCAGCCCCTCAAAAGCTCGCCCTCCTGCTTCCCAGTCTCGTAACCCCAAGCATAACCAGCCCCAAAGCCAACGGCTGACACGACAATAACCACGCCAGCGCTTACAAGCCATGTCAGTAGCGTTGGGCTGAGAAGTTGTTGGGTCTGCTCGCGTCCACTGTGAACGGCAACTCTTTTCTTCTTCGTTGAGCGGCCCTGCTGCGTAGTTTTCCGCCTTCTACGCTCGTTCTCGTCTTCAGAGACGGTAGCGCTGCTACGAGACCTCCTACTTGGGCTGCCGTTCCCTAGGCCAGGCGCAAGATTGGGAGAGGTGGGTGCAGGCGGTGTGGCGAGGAGTTCTGATTCAGGGACCAGTCTCAAGCCCTGGAATTCATTCCTGTTGTTGATCCCAGGTGTCTGCATCGTCGGTGAAGGCTGTTTAGGCAATGAACGTGCCGCTTTAGCGCATGAAAGGAGTGTTGTGAGAGAGGCTCGGAGGGCGGCATCGTTGGCTGCTTGGTGGGTGGGGTGGGGTGAGCGGTAGTGCCGAGGCGGAATGAAGGAGCCTCTGTTAGTCGTTTGGGCTTGGTTTGGTGGATGGGAAAAGGCATTCGGCTGGGGGGTAAATGCTGGCGCAGTGATACCCAGAGCCGTGCTGTCTTCATCTTCGTCGTCCTCGTCCTCTGACGGGGGCGAGAAGTGGATGTCTTGTCTCATTTGATGTCTAGGAGAGACACGCCCCGAGGTAATATTCTCGTTTGAGCTGGTAAGAACACGGTCGTCGGAGGAGGACTCAGATTCATCGTATTCATCCTGGCTGCTGGTGCTTCGTTGAGCGACAACCTGAGAGATGCGAGATACACCGGCGGGGCCATGTCGGCGTCCACGCCGTAAGGTGGAAGACTGGACGTGTAATCCAGCGGTTACAATCTCGTTGTCGATGGAGGATAAGGATGATGATGATGGTTGAGATGATATTTCGATCCAGGATTCTGTTGGGACACAAGTCAGCAACTGTCTTCACAGGATACGGGAACAATAAAACACATACCTTCGTTGCGCAAACGTTGGGTAGCATCAGATGAGCGAGCTATATTGTCCCAGGTACGAGCCGTTCGTTGGGTAGGCCGTGTGCCATCTTCGTGGCCACGGCCATGTCTTGAAGATGCCATCGCGAGAGTTGTCTGTCGGTATGTGAGAACTTACCCCGCAATCTCAATACCTTTGTAGTCGAAATGAGCGTTCTCAAGTTGAATCTGTATCGTGCCAGCTCTTAATGGTGGCCCTCTTCTTTGTTCTCAATCACGGTCGAGTTGCTTCGGTGCCCGCCAAATGCTGTTGACCGCTTCTATGATGGTCTTGAAAGTGTGGAGGTTGGCGGTGGGCTGTGTGGTGAGCGATCTGTCAATGGCGTATCCCCCTGCTAATCAGTTCGAGCGATGGGCGCTTGGTGAGCCTCTGTGCCCGCCTTATACTCGTCTCAGTGACCGTATTGTATCCAGCAAACTTGGGAGAGTAATATTATATGAATCTATTCAGCATCATATAACAGTATACGTCAAAGTTAAGTAAGAGAGTTGATATATACGTAGACAACCTCTTTGTTTAATCGAATCAGTCCACCCAACCGGGTGTTGCGTGACCATCACCGAAGTCACATGGGGTGGTTATCGCTCCTTATCGCTTGCCCCACTTTTTTGGGTTATTCATATATGTATCACGTGATATCTCAACTAAATGTCTAATTCTGGAGATTCCATAATTGTATTATAGTCTCACAGTATGAGCCACAGAGCTGTAGTACTTATTTAACCGTTACAAACCCAATCCCATTCCTAGCCTCTCTTGCAGCTGCCTTTAATGCCTGCTCTTCTACATCTGTCCACTTCACACTAAGTTGATCCCATTTCTTTGTCTTGAATTCTTCCTTGAATGTCTGTTGAACGCCTTGAAGTCTTGACATTTCGCGAGGATCCCCAGAGCCGCTGTAGATGATAAAAGCTGTGCATGGCGGAAGGGAATTGTAGATGGTTCGAATACGCGCCGTAAGAGCAGCTGTCGCTTCAGAAATAGGCGATGCATCTGGTGCAGGAGATGTGGTTTTCGACAACGAGTCTAAATGAGAAGCGGCTTCCTTGTCAGAAGTCGGGTCGGTGACAGAATCATCCACAGGAGGCGTCAGGTCGTCAGTAACCGTCGGGCCAGATGCCGATGTCTCTGCAAGGATCGTAGGCATAGCAGGTTTGTTGATGTTCCACCAGCCTTTGAGTGCCTCCAGTTCACGGAGTCGGGCCCAAACAAAGTCCACTCCCCCACCTGGCACTTCAAGGCCATCCTCGTCGCCCACGATAGCACGAATAGTCCCCGCAGTAACATCTTCGTCGCTCTTGCATCCAATAATAACGTTTGCTGCCGCACCTGCGCCCTTCTTTGGGTCGCCCCAGTCAATAGCTGCGGACGTTTTGGCGCCAGCTTGGCCAGCTACAGCTGTGCCACCTTGGTTCTTGTAGCGAACACCGGTTCGTGCTAGCCGCTTGAAAATATTCTCACCGGCAGCATCACCAGTACCCCATTGCGGTCCCTTCTCGCACTTCTGCTTCACGAGGTCAAGACAGGTTCGAGCGTCCTCAGTCGAATCGTGCCCTGCGCCAGGGCCTACAGTGCCACCTCCTTTTTGAATCTCGCGGCCGAGATACTTCTTAGCCAGGTATTTAAGAGATGACTTCAGCGGTGTTCCGCGAGGATGAGGGTATAAGAGTGAGGTATCGATGATAAATGGGTGTGTGAGCTTGAGGGCGTTAAGGTCGGCGTTAAGGGAATGGCCAATGAGGATGGTGCGCGGTGTCAGGATCTGGAGAAGCTTTTGTTGGATGTCGTGGAGAGTAGTTGTGACGGGTCGAAGCATCTCTTCTGTAATGCCAGAATATTGAGTGACGTAGTCAATGATGGGCTTCTCTGGCTTAACAAGCTCGTCGAGAGTGACCGTTCCATCCCATGCCACGAGACTGATTCTCGTCAATGAGAACTCGCGTTCGCCCGTCATGCACATTTCGCAGTCCATAGCAATGACTTCCCGGCCGGCAGTGATGCTACCTTGCTCGATCTCAGTCTCGGGTGGTGACCCAGCTTCCCAAGAGTCAACCAACGTGTCTACCCATCCTTCCTTTGTTGACGTTCCAGCATTGACCCTCTGCTCGTTCAAGTGTTGCTTTTCAGCCTCCTCCGTATAAACAGCAGGATGTAGAGTATACTTGTTTTCCAACAGCTCATCCGGTCCAGAGATGTACTCTGTCACGCGTGTCCTCTTATTCACCCACCCATGGGGTTCTTTTGCTGGTCTGGCACCCTTCTTATCCTTGTCTTCCTGGGATTTCGACACTGGCGCCGTAAGCATTGCATGGAGTGGCGAGTGCATTTTGCTGAATTTATCGTCTCCTGGCGTCTTGACAGGCCACAGGTACTCAAACATGTTTCCAAACTCGGCCAGTTGAGGGGGAAGCTTGTCCGTCGCCAACTTAACAGGATAGTATTCATCCGGCGATGTATGTCTCCCATTTCCCCGGTTCGCAGCATTATTGGTATCTGCCTCCTTCTCCTTCTTATCCCCGTCACTTGAAGATTTTGTCCCAAACATCTCCCTTTCCAGTCCAGGAACCATTAAAACAACAACCTTTCGTATCTCCGGTCGATGGCGAACAGAAACCCATTGTGGTCCAGAGCCGTCGGCAAGTAGGTATAATACAAGATTTTGTAAGTCACTAATCTTGATCTGTGACTGCAGTCTTGAGTCCGCTGAAAAGGTTATAGACGGATAGTTCAACGTGTGAGGTTTCGGGATCTTCTTTGCCTTCTTTGCCGGACGCTCTTTGACGGTTTCCCAGCCTTCAGCGCCCTCTTCCTTCTTCTCTTCACTTCCCTTGCCATCTTCTTTCGGCGCTTCTTTTGAGGTCAAATTAAAGGTTGGCAGATCGGGTTGCTGCAGGAGCGCAAGTGTTTGTCCCATGCTGCCTATGCCTGAATCAGTGTCGTCGCGGTCGTCGCGTTTCCTCTTGTTGCCTCCGTCGTGTTCTGACTGGTGTGAATTTCGGTTTCCCGATTGCTTGTGGTGGTTTTTATTCCTCCTAGGTCCGTCATTATATCCCATAGTGAAATACCACAAAGTCTGGTTTGCGATTGTTGAGTTGATTGAGGTAGATCTAGATCACAGGCTGAAACTTTAAAGTACAAGTCAATTCTGCCATTCGATCCTAGGCGGTGAAGATTGCAGCGTTCGAGGCTCCCTCCGATAAGAGCTTAAGATGTATGGAGAGAAGGCGCGTGAACAGACGCGACAGCAACGAACCTGCCTGGCACAAGAGTTTCAAACAGCCTTGGGTTTATAACAACCTTTAATGGACACTATAATTCAATCTTGAGTAAATGGGTGTCAGCACTGCTAGATAAGCGCCACAGATCATCATTTCAACCCCCCACGAACTATTAGTTCTTATCGAGGCACAACTGTCGCAACAAAATAATCGCAAGTCTCACAAGTTTGGGCAACAGATTGATATGCGCCAGGATATAGCAAATATGGATCAATTGAATCTGTCCCATTATTTTGTTACCGATTGCTAATAACTTTATAGCTGTAGATGACAGACTCGTACCAACAGTCACCGAGCCCAGTAACCACCGCCGTCTCCACCGCCGTCTATAACCACCAACGACACAGGGAACCATTGGACGATCTACTTCATACGCGCATACTAGATACCTGAAGCGGAAAGTCAGTATGGAGGTGGTGACATGCAGTTGTGCCAAATGCGGTACTTTTATCGGCGACTTTGAGAACATATGGAACCAAATCGGCAAAAAGCACTTCAGCCCCGTCAGTCTGAAGAGGAAGGATTGGAGCGCTGGTCTACAGCATTCAGGAGATGTTAGGATAGCGCCGACAGAAACAGTGATCGAGGATAGGTAAGAGGATTTCTCCTTTGTTTAGGCTTGCTACAGAAATTTCGATCTCCCATCATAACCACAGCAGCCATTTGCTAACCCATGATAGTTATCTGCAGGACCTCGCCTGCGTAGGATGTGAGGAGATACTGGGCTTGCTATGTCATGATGCTCCGTCAGGACATATCCTCCGAAAGGGTCAACTTATTCTCCATCTGAATAAAATGAAGGTTATCTCGGAATCCACCGGGAAGCCATGCACACCAGTCATCAAACGTGCATATCCTCTGAAGAGAACTGGCCCCAAGGTCGGGCATGATGATAATAGCCAAGAAAACGGCAACGACATGAATGGCCACGACCACAATTTGGCAGTAGCCGATAGTGATCATCCTCCTCATGCAGATGATGCCGATCGACTTCAGCGCCTCACACAATTTGCGGACTGGGCAGAAGGGGCTATAGATAGCCAGAAAAGGGATATTGATCGAATTTCCGTCTCTGTCAACAAAATTGAGACGGATATGCGCAGCTTCAAGGATTTTATGACAATAGTACGGAGAGAATTGGCAGTACGACCAACGAATATTGAGATGGATGACGTTCGTGCCTCAGTGCATTCGCTGCGTGATGAAATCGAAGAATCCCGCTCTACAGATGTCGCTAAGCCTACTAAAGGGTCTCTATCATTTGAAGATGTTGATTTGATAACGGAGAGCATCACGTCGCTGAGCCAAAAGGTCAACGAAATTGACTCCCTCAAGCTCGAGATACAGTTTTTGAAGATAAAACTTAAGCGGTCTGAAGACATTACGAGGGATGCCGGGAGATACGTAGACTCGCGGACGAGCACTCCGCTGCCTGCAACTACGCGCCAGCGAGATGAGTCCCCGGCTTATGTCAGACCACTTGTGGATCAATTACAACGTAATTCTACGGGATTTGAGAAACACATGTCCAGCACGCCTATAGTGGATGATAACCGAACGAAAAGGGCACGTCTTTCAGGAAAGGATATGAGAGCTGTTGTGGCGCCCAATGTCCAACCTAGCTCCACACTCCACAAACCATCCCGCCTCTCTCATGTTCTCCTTCCAGTCTCTCAAGACCGCCGTGCAGTGAGCGTGGATGAGCTCGACGACATGGCGCCCACCGGTGATACTACCGACGATGCATATGAGCCAAATCCGACAGATATTGATCCGGCAACTGCCACCGGAGGTGTCGCTCGGCCAGAGTCTCCATCCAACGAAGGGCAGCCTGTGGCCTCAAAACCGAGTTGGCGAAATACCCATCTCCGCACTTCTCAAAATCGAAAGGGCAAACCTGCGAGGAAGTCTCGGGGTGGGTCGGATGAGCTCGACCCAGATTTCATTCCATTGACGGCCAAAGGGACAAAGGACCGAAGGTTTACGAGGGGGCAATTGTCTAGCAAGCGCCGCGCCTCTAAGAACCTTAGAGATGAGACCGACGATGTGGAGGATGGTGAAGAGGACATTGTACAGAGCGTGGAGCGAGATGACGCGCCCGCAATTCCGCAGGCCGTAATGTTGGATCCGGCTCATCAGCAACCTATGACTGATGAGGAGCGTCAAAAACTGAAGCAGGATACGTTACGGGCAAGAGAGCGGTTGGTCAAGGATACTATAGACAGGGAGATGAATATGGCTATCTGAAGTTAGCTCACAATTGTACTGTACAACGTTTCTACACGAACATCTTCCATGCCCCGTATATAGGGACGCAAATGACAGTCTAGTGTTTTATTCATAGGTGACTTCCATGTTAGCTCGGGTTTAATAGACTCTGGTGTATGTACGCGTTTGTTGGACGCAGTGAACAGTCTCAACTGTTTTTTTATAATAACTTGTAAATAAATTTAAATAATAAGAATATTTATTATTTTTGAAAAGACCCCGAATAATTTATTAGGGGCGAGTTAATTCCTTTCAAACCCCCCATTGCTAATTACAATTCCAATTCCAATTAAAGTAAAAATTATATTTGTATAAATCAAGCCATAGGCTGAGATTTATAAAAACTCCGCATTGGTGGTTGAAGATTAATCTACCAGCGATCAATCAGGGCTCGTCCCGTTGAAGGTCTGGCCAGGGATGTGGTGGCGCGTCATAAATATGAGTGGGCTGCTGACGCAAGTGGGCACCCCTGTCCGACCCAGCTGCAACTGTTGTGTTTCCGTCGCAGCTCTGAAGCCACGCAACCATTATATTTGCGCGACGACTGGCGACCAGACTTCGAATTCATATCGGATTCAGCCTACGATTGATCGCACTGACTGCCTCTCATCCAGAACAGCTCAAGGAGCTTCGACGGATCTTAATGCTTGGACTCCCTTCGAATAAATCGCAATCATGAGGCTGAGGGTCGCAGAGGCCGTCCCAGGATGGCGGAACCTCCTCCTGGCGACATTGCTTTATGGCACATCCTGTGCAGCGAAAGATGGACCGGTAGTCACCTCGAACAAGTTCGCGAACTCACCATATGATTTACGCTATTTTGACGATTCCGATGTTCTCCTCATGCAGGACTTCAACGAAGACGCGATCTTCCGATCTTCCAACGCGGGCGAGTCCTGGGACAAGGTAACTGCCATTCCCGAGGGCGTGTCTGCCAGTCTGGTTATGCATCCATTTGACAACACAAGGGCGTATGTCCTGACGGAGGATGTCACGCATTTCCGGACAGAGGACCGGGGGAAGACGTGGACAAAGTTTGATACGAGAAGCATCCCGGATGTACGCGACGAGAACCCACTGAGCTTCCATGCTGGGAACACGGACAAGATTATTGTGAACGCGCTGGACTGTATGCTGGGGCTCTACTGTGAGCGGACATCAACGTATACCTTGGACGGCTTTCAGACGAAAGCCAAACCGCTTCGAGACAACACTGCGGGATGCCAATGGGCAAAAGGAACCGAATTATTTGCGGAACGAGAATCGAAAGTTGATGATAATAGGATCCTGTGCATAACGGAAGGGAAATACTCGCGATACTCAAAGGATTATAAACTCAAGATCTCGGATTCGTTTTTCTCAGATGAGTTCGAACCAGCCCTCGAGGAGGGTCGGACGGTTACCGGAGTTTCGAGAATTGCGGCAGTGAAGAGCTATATCCTGGCAGCTAGCGTGGCAGAAAAGACGGACGAAATGGCTCTCTATGTTACATATGATACACTGAAGTGGCACCGGGCTGTCTTCCCGCACGACCATAAACTGGTGGAAGAAGCCTACACCATTTTGGAATCGACAAATTATAGCATCCAGATTGATGTTATGACGACGAAGAAATCAAACCCCATGGGAGTTCTTCTGAGTAGTAACTCAAACGGCACATACTTTACGCGAAATGTCGAACACACCAACAGGAACAAGGGGGGCAACGTCGATTTCGAGAAGGTTGCTTCGATCCAGGGTATCGCTCTCGTCAATGTGGTTGATAACTGGGAAGACGTTGAGAAGTCCCCTAGAGAAGCCAAGAAAATCAAGAGCCAGATCAGTTTTGACGATGGCCGAACATGGCGAGGGCTGAAAGCAGGAGACGACGACTTGCATATCCATTCCGTGACAGATGCTTCGAATTCCGGGAGAATCTTCTCGAGTCTAGCACCTGGGATTATGATGGCTGTTGGGAACACCGGCAAGCACCTGAAGGCGTATGATAAAGGTGATCTCTACGTCTCTGAAGATGCTGGTGTAAAGTGGAAGAAAACGCTGTCGGGTCCACACAAGTACGAGATTGGCGATGCGGGATCTATTCTTCTCGCCGTCGAAGACGCTGTCACCAAGAAAATGAAATATTCTCTTGACCGCGGAAGGAATTGGAAAGAAATCGACCTGCCCCATAAAGTCTCACCCTACGTGTTGACGACAACCCTGGATTCTACAAGCCCGAAATTCCTATTCATGGCGTCCGCGAGATCGGCAGACGTAGAAGAATACTATATCATGTCGATTAATTTCGAGGGCATGGTGGAGAGGAAATGCGAGGACAAGGACCTTGAGAAATGGTATGCTCGTGTTGACAAGGAGGGAGAACCATCGTGTTTGATGGGCCACAAACAGTACTTCATGAGACGCAAAGCCGATGCCGATTGCTTTATGAAGAAAGACTTTGTAGACCCCGAAGCGAAGTCCGAAAAATGCGACTGTAGCGATATCGACTACGAATGCGACTTCAACTTCGTGAGGAGCGAAGACCGCAAAAAGTGTGTCGCGCAAGGCCCTCCTTTGGTTCCTGAGGGAGCCTGCAAGAAGCCAGACGATACATTCAAAGGCTCTTCAGGATGGCGCCTTATCCCAGGCAATGATTGTATTCCGCCAAAAGAGGGGGCAAAGGACGCGTTAGTCACGACGCCCTGCAAAGACACCATTGCGCCTCCAGCTACTGGCAAAGTATCGCATACTTCACAGTCCCTCGAAGGCAAGGTCCTCCAGGACCATATATATTTTGAGCGTACCGAGACGAGTTCTGGCGTTGATGAGACCGTTATCGCACAGACCGACAAAGGTGTCTTCCTATCTCGCGACCATGGCAAGAAATGGAAGGAGATTTTGAAGGATAAAAAAATCAAATATGTCGTCCGCCATACATACCTCAATGACAGGGTTTTTTTCCTCGCCAGCGACGACAAAGTATACTACTCAGTAAACCGTGGCGAGGATATCCAAGAGTTTGATGTGAAGGTTCCCCATCCCGCTGATTACGGCTATGGTACACCTATGAGCTTCCATTCAACGAAGAAAGACTGGATCATCTGGACAGGAAAATCATGCTCAACTGGTGGCGATTCTTGCCATGCCGTGTCTTCTATTTCCAAAGATCGCGGTGATAGCTGGAAGACTCTAGCACGCTACGTTTCCAAGTGTGAATTCCTCTATGCGGAAAAGACTGCTAGAGAAGCCGAAGGCGAGAAGCTCATTTTCTGTGGAGCTCGCACCAAAGAGTCGAATAACCCGAAGGACAATCCGTGGAAACTCATGAGCAGCACAAACTTCTTCGAGGACTCGGTGACCCATGTCGCTGATATGCAAGACTTCGCGACTATGGCAGAGTATATAGTCGTGGCGGCCAAGGATGACAAGGGCGAGTTGACTCTCAGATCGAGTGTTGACGGAAAGACATTTGCCGATGCTCTGTTTCCATCCAATTTCAGGGTTCCGCATCAACATGGATATACTGTTCTGGATAGCTCCACCCACTCCATATTTTTGCACGTCACGGTTGATACTACGACCGATTTGGAGTATGGAGGCATCATCAAGAGCAACTCCAACGGGACTTCTTATGTTCTCAGTCTGAATGGCGTCAATCGGGACAGGGCCGGATTTGTCGACTTCGAAAAAATGACGAAACTGGAGGGCGTTGCGTTGGCCAATGTTGTTACCAACTATGAGAGCGTTTCGACGGATGGCCACAAAAACCTCAAGACGATGATCACGCATAACGATGGTGCTGAGTGGCGCTACATCACACCGCCGGCGAAGGACGTTGAAGGCAAGAAGTTTTCATGCAGTGGAAACCTTCAGAAATGTTCCCTCAACATACACGGATACACCGAACGCGCGGACAAGTCACACACTTACTCGTCAGCCAGCGCTGTGGGAATCATGCTTGCCGTAGGCAACGTGGGTGAATCGTTGCAGCCGTTTGATAAGAGTGACACATACATTACGCGCGACGCAGGCGTTAGCTGGATACAAGTCAAGAAGGGATCCTATATGTGGGAATACGGTGATCAAGGATCAATTATTGTCCTAGTCAATGACCGCAAGGAGACGGATGTAGTGCACTACTCACGCGACGAAGGGGATACCTGGACCGAATACAAGTTCTCCGACTCGAAGGTACGCGTGGAGGATATCACGACCCTCCCGTCTGATAACTCTCGCAACTTCATGCTATGGGTAAAGGGCAGCGATGGCGTTAGGACTATCAATCTCGACTTTACTGGCCTGTCAGACAGACAGTGCGTGCTCGACGAGACGCGCGACGAGAATGAAGACTACTATCTCTGGTCGCCCCGCCACCCAACACAGGAGGACAACTGCCTCTTCGGACACATTTCGCAATACCACCGCAAGAAGGCTGGCGCCGATTGCTACAACGGTCACATCATCGAGGCTCTGCACGATATCAAGTCAAACTGCACATGCACACGCCAGGACTTCGAGTGCGATTACAACTACCAAGCCCTAGCCGGTGGAGAGTGTCTCCTCGTGCCCGGCCTCACCCCAGTCGACCGCATCCAGGAGTGCCGCGCTAACCCCGACCAAATCGAGTACTACGAACCGACGGGCTACCGTCGCATCCCTCTCAGCACTTGCGAGGGCGGTAAGGAGATGGACAAGATCGTGGCTAAGCCCTGTCCCAACAAGGAAGATGAGTTTTACGAGAAGCATGGTCTGGGCGGCTTCTGGATCTTCCTGATTGTGCTTTTCAGCATTGGGGCTGCGGGCGCGGCGGGCTGGTGGGTGTATAATAACTGGGCTGATAAGTTCGGCCAGATTAGGCTGGGTGAACAATGTATGTATCCCCCCTTTCCCAGCTTATTTCCCTCGATCTCGCAGTTCTACGTCGGGATTGGGCGCACAGGAACACAAGCTAACTAGCGCCGCAGCATCCTTCGACGAAGAATCCCCTTTCATCAAATACCCCGTCATGGCAGTAGCCGGCGTAGGCGCCGTCATCATCGCCGCCCCCTCCGTCGCGAGCAGCATATGGGGATGGCTGATGAAGACCGTCGGCGGGCGCAGAGGCACGCGTTTCACGACGCGGGGCAGCTTCGCGAGGGGCGCGGATTACACGGCTGTGGATGAGGATGAGGGGGAGCTGTTGGGGGAGGATAGCGATGATGAGGTGTAGGGGACTTGTTGGGTGTGCGGGTGTACATTATGGGTTTAGACCGGGTCGGTGGAATGGGGAGTTTTGTTTTTGGATGATTGAAGATTTGCGGGGGAGGGAAGGGGGGTGAAAAGAAAGGGGTGCGGGGTTGGCTGGTGCTGGGTGGGTGGTCAGCGAGGCGACAGCGAGGATGTGATGGGGGCGGGATTTGATATGATGGGTTACTTATCAATCGCTGCGGGCGTAATGCTGAGGATAATCAGTTAAATGTATAACCATGTTTCACTTGCCTCCTCGAGTCATGCTATCGTGCTACCTATTGTATCGTATGTGTAAGTATGTGGGAGTATCTCCCCTCCCCCGAGCTTGGGGATACACATCGTTCCTGGCAGCGATCCGATGGTGAGGGGAAGGGGAGTACAGTGGGAGTAATAAATCGGCTTATCTTCCCACCACCACCCACCGGAGGGAACATGTCAGGCTATGGGTCTCATATCATCGTACTCCCCATCCGTGCATGAACTAGAGTAGGTGTTGTCTCACGCGTCCGGCACGGAAGATCCCCCCGCCCGTAGGGAGATGCGATGCGGGATAGCTAATAGATAGACCAAGGCAGGCGTGCAGTAGCGATGAGGAACAGGATTTTTTGTAATTTTCTGTATCTTGCTGCGTATGCGTACGTACCTGCTTGAAGATTGAGAGAAATGGGGCATTATTGACTATGATACTCTAATGGCTCCTTTGAGCCGAGCGAGCGCTCCGGATGCAGGTTCCGTGGCCGCGGTGGAGGGGAGGCTGCGATGGGGGCGTATTGGGTGTACCCGCGGAATATTGGCGGGCGGGCTGGCGTGTTGGTATCGATAGTATCTCTCTACCAACGACGGCCGATATGAAGCGTGTGTAGCGGGGTATTGGATAAGGGCAGATGGGGTGATCGAGGGATGAAAAGAAAAGAGTGGTGTGCATGAAGAAGAGTGGTAAGATGGTGGTATTGGGCATCATGTGAAACTCGTCGGCCGATTTCGGTTCACCGAATATCTTGTCCGGCTGGCTGGCTGGTGACAATCGTTGTGTGTGGTGTTCCCATTCCACGACCTTGGGGGATGCTGCAGGAGGTTATCTTACAGTTACTATAACACCTTATGCTGTCAGATGGTGCAGCCAGGAACAGGGCAGGGCGTTTGGATGCTCGCTCAGGCATAAGATTCGCCCGTTATTATGAACGTGCGTGGGGTTGGTTCTAGGGCGGGATGATATGAGAGCTACTATCGTCTGGGGAATGGAGAGTGTGGTGCTCAGCCGCTCAGGACGGGACGGACGGTGTTTGGTGGGTATTGATGCCAGCGGCTGGTGATACAATCAGTAAGGTACGCTAAGTACAGCGATATAGTGCAGCATTTCAAATTGATACACAGGGACGACAGCACGTAGGGCATTGAATTGCCTGATCGCCCAGGAAATATGAGATCGACGACAATCCCCTCCTCCTTCTCGCCCGCATATAGCGATGGCTGCTGGGAATCCCAATGGATCCCACACACGCAATAGGGGATCTCTCAGTGTTCTCGCCAGCACAATGAGACGAGGATCTCTCTGGGCAGCCAAAGCGAGACAGCGATCACCAGCGCTACGTTGGTGAGAAATTGCTTTTTGGGACACGAGATGCCTGGGGCGTGGTGGGCTTTCTCGATTTAGAACGGCTTGGCGGATAGCGTTTTTTTCCCATTTGGGTTGGGGGGAAGAAGGGGGACACGAGAATAGGGGGGTGGTGCAGAGGAGGATCTGTGCTTTTTTTTTGTTTTTGTGGGTGTGTTGGTTGAGGTTTGAGACAAGACAGCAACCCACCCCCGCAACATGGCTGCCACGGTTGGGACGGTTGGGGACGGGACGGGATGGTTATACTATTGGCTTCAGTATGGATTCTTGATCCTGCCATCTGGTCATGCCATGGCGAGTTTATGGGGCGGGATAGATAGAAAAACGTGTGCAGATGCAGTAATGATATGTCACTTTGGAGATCTTTGTACAGTAACTGATAGATGACAGCGAATGACGGCTCGGAAAACCGGGTAAGGTGCTGCCAGGCAAGGGATGGAAAAGCCACCTGGACGCTGACACAAACATCACAGATATGATTGGCAAAAGCAGATGCCAGGCAGACAGCGTTGGATGGGCTCCTGGCTAAGTCCTCGTGGCTAATTGGCCTCCCGCTCGTCATGCTGGCTGCCGACGGCCACGGTTTGAAATAGACTCGCGTTTGTTGGAGAGGGATTGCCAGCCTCATTGAGCCGTTTTAGATGAATCCGAGTACTGTATAGCTGCAGAGTACTATATCTCGCCATATCACGGGTTACACAGTTTGGAGTCTCGAAGGGTGGCACCCAGATTACCGGAACTTGTGCACAGAGGTCCAGTTCTCGGCCGTGCTGTACATACTACTTCCCAGTTGCCGTATGCCGTAAAGGTAGCGTGGACACCGAAGGGGCGACAAACTAATGAGACGGCGTTGGCGCTGGCGTTGGCGCTGATGCTAGTGCTGGCGCTGGTGTTGGCGTTAAAATTGTCCCCAAGGCCTCAGAACGGAATCTGGGGCCGGCCCATTAGCATTAGCATTGGCGGTCAGCGAATCAGACGCGTCTTCACCGCCGGCGCCAGGCTGAAACCGAACGACGGGCAGTGCCGGATTGTGACAATGGCTTTTTTGGCTGGTCTGTGGCCGCCAGCGCCAGACCGTGCTGTTCCGTTCCCGTTTTACGGAATGGCAACGAAGTAGAGCTGTAGAGTAACAGGAGCTACTGTTGTGTGTGTGGGCTGCTGTGGTGGGCCTCAGAGGCCTCTACTGGAGCATGCACGTTGGCAAGAGAGCAGTTAGATCGCCGACGCCGTGTCTTAGGACGATGAAGCAGTGCGTTTGTCGTGCGTTTGCCGTGCATATCTGCAACGCCGTCTTTCTTGTCCTGTCAATGTCGTGGCATACCAAGGGAAAAAACGCACGTCGTATGCTCCCTCCGTAAGTGAATCTAGTTTTCTGTGGGATGCAAACGCGTCAGACTCGCAGCGACGTAAGCAAGTACCCATTTATTTCCCTTCCTTCCTTCTCGCCGCACCCTGCAGTGTGGCGTGGCGAAGGGTCATCGCATCCCCTACCGAGAGGAGGTCCTCATTAGCCTTCGCCCCAGCGCGTGCGGGGATTCGGGGGGGCGCGCACACGCGGCGGAGCCCCTACTAGTTCCAGGGGCAGGGCAGATTTGTTGCCGTTGCCGACATAGTTGTACGGCACGGGCTGGATGAAGTTCTGGGCTATAGATACAGTCAGCAAAAGGGCTGAATCTCTTGATACTGTTCTTAGCTGTGATAAGGCTGTTATGACACTGCCGTTGGTATTATATGGAGGGTTACTGAAGGGCTAATGAACGAATGAAGAACTAATGCCATGATGAGGATCCATTGATGTGCTGTGATGGACTCCTGTGATGTGATTGATGTGATGTGATGTGATGCTGTGATGCTTGTGAGCACTGGGGATCAGTGGGTATGTTAATATACAGTACTGTAGTATTCTAGACTGAGTACCAGTGAGTACCAAGTGGGTAGAACTAGAGAAAACTAGAGTGCAATCACCACCATCGCCGACCCTAGATTATTTGTGGTGTACTTTGCGATACTTAGAACCCTGACCCCTCTAATAGCTCTGTGGAGTAAGAGTAGAGTAGAAAATATGACGCGTTATGATTGGCTGCAGGGGAGTGAGAGGGGATGACAGGAACCGTCCTGGGAGTTACCTTTCTCTACCATTTCTGTACCTGATTTGCTACGACGCGTTCCACTATGCGCCGTGTATCTTACTGTACTGACACTATCAAGCATCAAACATAACATAATCGTCACATCTCTCATCCTCGTACCATTATATCCATATCCATCCATATCCATCCTATCCGTCCCATGGCTTCCTTAGCATTTCATAACATCTATATACCACATACATAATATCCATAATATCCATAATACCCATAACACACCCATGCTTCTCTCTGCACAAGTACTCTATACTAATCTTCATTCTGTTTGCAATCTGCTGTGATCGGCGTTCATATACCCTTCCGGCTACTCTGGCTACGGATAACTGCCAAATCTGCGCTTAACTGCGCCCAGTCGAGAAATGAGGAAAAGGAAAAGGAAAACGAATGGGTAGGATGAGCAGGAAGACCAGGAAGGGAAGACAGGCATGGACCCAAGCAAGGTCCAGGGGGTCGTCGTCTCCATTCTCTCCAATTCGAGATATTCTGGACGGACTGGAGTATACTATACAGACAGGACTCCATCCTTCCTGTCGCCTGCATATACATACTGTATTACTGGACCATTGCTCTTTCCTTCTGCAGCGCTGTCTCACGGCATGATTTGACCTGCTTGACCTACTTCAACTGCATCGCATACGCATACGTACACTTACACGGCTGGCCTCTTTTTTTCTCCGACCATACACAAACCAGGCCGTGTCCGGAATCTCTCCTCGAACCTGCAAAGCTACATATGCCCGCCGTTGTGAGCTGTCAGTTACCCGTCTCAGCTTCCGTCCCCATAAGCAGCAACCATCGCTTTGCCACGAGTCGATAGCTTCAAACCAATACTCCTGGACTATCAGCGTAAAAGGCGGGACCCCACATCGTTGCAGGAGAGTCGATTCTGTCAGCCCAGCTTCCTGATTTTTGGCAGTGTCATATTTATTCCCAATCATGTCGGTCTTGCATCTGGATCCTCTCGCCAATTCGGGTCTTCATAATACGCAGCATATCCCGCTCCGATCTTTTTACACCTCCGCCGCTCTCTCCTTATCCATACCCTCGAATATCAACTCGAACCGTCCCAGCCGTGGTGAGATGTTTGCGGAGTTCGCTGGTCGACCATATTCATCAAGCGGCACCTCTGTCCCAGCGGGACCACGAATTCCTGGACCATCACGACGAAAGAACTTGAGCGAGATGATTGGAATAACGAGCGAGGAGGAGTTTGAACGCCTCCCAATTGCTGTTCGACGCAAGGTACGTGTTTTGGAGAGACCCTTTCTTGTCAAGTGTAACCTGAGACCATGTATCTCGGCCAACACTCCCCAACGAGACCCTTACTTCCTTTTCATCCCAACTTCGATGTCAGGGTCAAAACATTTACGAAAGATGGGATGATCATATTGAAACAAGAGAGTCTGAGTTATCACACCAGAATTGGTGAATGTGCTCCGAACACGCAGGCACATGTTGGTTGATATCTTCCGTGCTCTTGAGGGGTTGCAGGGCTATAGCGTTGTATTGTAGCGTCTTGTCTTCATGCACGCTTGGTCTGGCCGGGGCACCAACTCTTGTGTGCCTCGTACCTGCAGATATAATACGACCCCCCTTTCGTTTTCTTCCACAGCATTTCAATCTTGCAACACAATACTAATTGTTCATTTCCAGTATTTCTCGACATTAGAAAGACTGCGACTTTCCCAGAATTCTTCGTCCGTTGCACCTAGCGACCTCGACTTTCCCGTCTCGAGAAAACGTCCTGTTGCACAACGACGACTAAGAAAAAAGTCAATCGCGAAATCAATTCCACAACCCTTTACGCTCCTGTCCAACTCCCAACAATTACGAGGGTCTCGATCAAAACCCGTCACTGCTGCAGAGGTTGCGTGGTTTATGTCATTGCCAGATAAGATTCGCCGAAAACAATTCACAAAAGAAGAGCAACTTCACTTCACCAGCCGGCGAGATAGCGTTATCCTCGACGCAGCGGACGAGGCCATCTACAAATCCAGTCGTCGGAATAGGACCGTTACTCCCATAAGCCAACTGCCACCAAGTCCGACACGATTAAGTATGGATTCGTCAATTGGAAGTGTAATGTCGGAACGCCCCACCAGCATCGCACTAGCAATGGAGGAGAGCTTTCGGTGGATCGATGAAGATAACGACTTGGACCTTCGACTAGTTCTCGATGATTATCACGCAAATCTTCCAGGAACGGTCATCCCCGACCCCGCATCATCCGTTCGCCCCTCTTTTCGCCGTCACATCTCCATCAGCAAGATTCCTTTCGGCCGCTCATCACTCTCATCCCCGGCACGTGCCGCTTCAGTTTCCGGTTCGTCGCAGCCACCGCCAACGCCCTCTAGGGCACCTTCAAGAACGCTCTCCAGAGCAGCCTCCCAAAGCCAAAGCCACACTCGGCAACGGTCTCGGGCCGTGTCTCTCATTAGCCCCAGGTACACACCCGAATCACCCCGAATGTCTATAGATCCCTATGCAACCCACTACCAAGACCCGGAAGCTCGCCTGAAGCTACGCGTCTATCTCGCCTCCCCCCAGAAGTTCGACGAAGCCATCGAGTTCGGATTCCCCAGCACAGACGGTGTTTCGGATCCATCTGCGGAAAAGAAAGTAAAACATCTCCCGAACATCCGCGTCACACGGGACCGCGCCCACACGGTCCGTCCCGCAGTTCTCGCTCCGAGTCCGCACACATTCTTCGACGATGTTGGTAGTCTCCTAGATGACGATGTTTCGATGCCCGACATCGATTCACCGCTCACCCCGATGGATGGCAGTTTCCAAGCTAGCCGTGGGAGCCACGGGAGGCTGATGAGCCTCGGCGGTTCTGGTGCCGACGAGTTCTTGCACCTGGGGATCCGCAAGCCCATGCTGCACAAACACCACGAGAGCTACAGCCTAGCGAGTGCGGGAAGCCGAGAGATGACCCTGCGGATGACTCTTACACGACCTGATCTTAGGGCCGATGAGGGGACTCTCTACGGATGGCAGGGGCAAGGACACGGGCTGGGATTGGGAATTAAAGAGAAGAACAAGAGCCAAATTACACTGGACTCTCTTCCCATGGAGGAGAAGCTTCCCATCATGCGTGGACCCCTAGAGGGACCTGATGGTTGGGGCCTGCATGACAAAGACGACAGCGTCGTCAAGCGGCTATGGAACCGCGTCCGCAGCGGCCAACGGAAAACAAGCACAGGCTCTGGATACTAGCCTAGACGGCGCGCGTCTCAGGGAGAGTTTTCCTTGTGGTATTTTTGGTGGGGACAAATTATGAGCATTTTTAGCGAGTTTTGATTTATCTTCCAATATTTTTATTTACGGCCAGCGGTTTGCGATACCCCCGACTTTATTTTTGGGAAAAGACCACTCTTTTACTGGGATATTGTTTTTTTCCTTGTTGCGATTTTGGGTATGGGGGTGTTGGATTCGGAGTGGGCAAGCGGAGCGGGGTCAAATGCGATCCATTGTACAGTATCAATAGCCAGTGCGGCACCCGAGTGTCATGGAAACTCTCCTTATTTGTCGTTTTTTTGGGAAGGGTTTAGGGGAGGGAGGGAGGAAGGGAAGCCGATGTGGCAGCAGTCCGTTTGGACACGTCTTTGTCCGTCTGATGGATGGATGACCATGGGTTGGGTTTTGGTTACATACCGAACGGCAAGGGGTGGGTGTAACATATATGAAGTACATAGTAAAAGTAGTTTCTAATTATCAAGACTTTTTGTCACGGCCATTTTTACTACCCTCTCCCTCCCTCCCTACTTTTGTTTGCTTGTGCTGTGCGTTTGAATGCCTGTTGTGCGCGGGGAGGATGCAGGCGGTGAGGGGGAAAGGGATTGTCGGTGTGTTTCGGGGGAGGGGAGGGGGGATGCGAGGTAAATCAGGGGCGATGGGGGGGGGGGGAAGGGAACGTGGACTGAGGGGTTTTGTTGGGTGAGGTTCGTGGAGCAAGGGAGGGGAGTGTACAATGCAATGCCATGGTAGAGTGTGAGTGTGAATATGTCGACTCTGTTTCGAAGTTTGCTTGTGGTGGACTTATCATTTCTGTAGTCTAGCTCTGTAAGGGAAGGGAAGCACGTGAGTGTAAGGGGGGAGGGGGATGTCAAACTTTGATAAGGGGGTGTTGATTACCATCGCGATGTGGCTGGGTGATAGGATCTGAGGATAGGATAGTGGAGGAGAGTAACCCAGAGGTTGGGAATGGTGTACAGGCACTGTTGTTGGATAAGTGGTTTATAGAAATTGGGAAATGAATCAGAGTGAGTTCTTGATTAACTTTGTTTGTATTTACGGTTTTGGAGCAGATTTCAGAAAAAACGAAGCTCGAAATATTCAAGATCTTGGTGGTGAGTTATATACAAGCTCGATGCGATCATTCTTGCGCAGATT
>KV459460.1:0-105252 GCA_001662645.1 Pseudogymnoascus sp. 03VT05
GATAGGTTCTGACTATACAAGCATTTGTATGTTAATTAAAGTGTTGAATCCACTTATACCTAATTGAATTTAAAGTCCACCCATTCTCACTAAGCATAATCACCTAATTGTCTAGTAATCCTAAGTCTTTGTACTAAGCTAAGAGGTGATTCTGCGCCTTAAAAATAATGAATGGCAGGAGTGCCCATCTATATAAATTAACACCTTAAATAATCAACACCCACTCTCTATTTCTAGGCTGTATAGTCTTTAGACAACTCTTTGCTTCTAAGCTTGTAACCACCTTAGTAGTAGCAATAACTCTCATTATAAAACCTGCTTTATTAAAGTTGTAGATATCCTGCTCTAAGATTCTATATTTTGCAACTATGTTTCGTATAAGGGTGAACCACCCTTTAATTAACTTAGGATCTTCACATTTTGCTCTTTTGTAATTATACTTCTAACTAAACTTTGCTTTAAGTTCTGTATAACGCTTAATAAAGGTAGTAGTCTAGTTTATCCTAACAGGGCTTACGCCTTGTTTAGAGAGTAGAAGGTCTGCCATTTCTTGCACACCTTATAGCTAGGGCGGAAATCCACGTGAATCTAGGTTAAGGATGTACTGAACAAGAGCTAACTCTTTATACAGAGTCAACTTCTGTAAGTTAGGAGTAGAGTTGCGTTAGGAAGTCATTCCATTCATTCTTCTGCTAAGGGTCATCTGTGGTATATCATACAATAATGTAGCAGCTTAGACACTTTTAAATTAATGTTCCTTTAGTGCCTAAATAGCTAGAAGTAATCTATCCTCTTAATTAGAGGATTAGGCTTGTGTTGGTTGTGGCATTGTTAACAGTAATCTAGTTGATGCGTTTTGGTGTTTTTGTGGCCCACTTGTCTGTGTGGCCCACTTGTACGTAAAATACGTTACTAGTATATAACAAATACTATATTAAGTTAAGCATAAAGCTCCTATCTAAGAACTAACTATCTACTTATATAGAGGTGTTGTGCTAAAGGGAATAGTTAGAATAGCAAACTCTATTGCTATTCCTGCTATTCCTACTATTCTATCACATGCTTTAGGGAATAGTTAGAATAGCAAACTCCGTTGCTATTCCTGCTATTCCTGCTATTCTATCACGTGGGGTTAGGGATGCTATTAGTTCCTAAGGCCTATTGCCCTAGGAGCCGTTTAGCTAATCACATCCTAATCTAAGCTGTAACACCTAGATTACAGTAGAACAACTATGATCATTCTACAAACAACTTATAATAGACATCTAATTCTTAAATGAATGATCTACTGCATATGTAAACAAGAAGTGTAGTATAGAACCTGCCTTTAAAGAGGGGGATAAAGTATATCTACTCTAGAAACACATTAAAACAAAACGACTAAGTATAAAGCTGGACTTTAAGAAATTAGGACCATTTAAAATATTAAACAAAGTCAGCTTAGTTAACTATAGACTATAGCTATTTAAGAACTCTAGACTCCACCTAGTCTTCTATGTCTTGCTATTAGAACTAGTAAGAGGGAACACCCCTATTGCAACAGACACTAAACTCTAACCTAAGAATGAGATTTAAGAATATAAGGTTGAGGTGATCCTAGACAGAAGGTTAGTTAGACACTAAGAAGAATTTTTAATAAAATAGGAAGGCTATGAACCTATAGATAACACATAGGAGCTAACCTAGAACATTAGCTGCAAGCTGCTAGACTCATAGCACTAAAGGCATCTACCTTAGAAACCACATACACCTAGAACAAAGGAGACAGCAAACTAAGGGGAACAAGTTTAGAGGATAAGACATTAGGAGAAGATGTAGTAGGAGTAGATTAATTTAAGGACGCTAATGATTCAGCTTAGGTGAGCTTTTTAGCTACTACACATTCAGCTTCCTCTACTACATTAACCTTGTTAAGGGTTTTTAAACCTTACTAAAGCATGTCTTTACTATAGGTTTAGATAAGGCGTTTCTGTTTCTAAAGGCAGAGTAACTTTAAAAGGGTTTCTTCCTCCTTGTAATCTAAGCGTTCCTCTTCCCATTTAAGCTTTACCTAGTTAGGATGCTTAGGACCTATATAGTTACACTTTTCTTTTAGATTACACCTAACAAACTTAGCATATCTTTGTGAGACTTTTAAGGACAAAACACAAGTCACATTCTGTCTTACGCAGTTTAAGCAGGAATCCATTATGTGTAATTCGTATCTATTCTTAAGAATACAACAGATAAGATTGTTATGTTCCTAGAGCTTATAGGTAGTGTTAGTACACACGTTGCATGTTAAAGGACTTGTTAAGGAACAACAGAGTCCTAGGGACATAGGCTATACTTATAGGTTTTAGAACAAACTCCTAGGGGGGAAGGAGCAAGTGTTATAGCAGAACAGGAAGGCTAGCCAACTATAGGAGAGAAAGGGAGGAGGTTACATAAAACTAACCCTAGTGCCTTAAGGAGCAGTAGAGGATATTAGTTCTAAGCGTATTACATAACAGACTCTATAGACTATATGAGAGTCCTAGTAGTCTAGGACTCTATAGACTATGTAAGAGTCCTAGTAGTCTAGGACTCTATAGACTATGTGAGAGTCCTAGTAGTCTAGGACTCTAGGGACTTAAGTGAGTTCCTTAGAGTCCATTTAGCACAACGCCACTATGTAAGCAAGTAGTTAGTTCTTAGATAGGAGCTTTGTGCTCAACTTAATATAGTATTTGTTATATACTAGTAACGTGTTTTATAAAAGCCTTTGTGTCTAATCCCCTGCCTCCTCTAACAAGTTAAACTAACAAAACCTCTATGACTTCTATTTGTTTAGAAGTTAGCGTTACATTAGTGTTGTAGTGTAGAGAGTTATAGAAATAGTAGGGGAGCAGAACTGCTCGTTTACAGAAACTGCTTGCTTACTACCTACATTACATATATGTTCTAGCCTAACTGCAAGTTTTGCCAGCTTACAAGCTAGCTAGCCTAACTGCAAGTTTTTTAGCTCATAGCTAGGCTAGCTTGCTTATGAGCTAGCTAGCTAGTTTACAAGTATAAGTAATTAGAAGTAGAAGTAATTAATTAATCTATATAGCTACATTTCCTACTGTGTCTGCCTATGCTCATTTCTAACAAGGCCTCTTAACGAGAGCTATTTTTATACAAGTAGCTAGACCTAATAAATTGCTATAGTTATAACGTATTTCACAAGCGAAGCGATCACACAAGCGAAGCGATCACCAAAACACCAAAATTGACTATTACTGCCTACTACTACACCACCACCCTACATAATAACCCTCATTCGATCGCAATTGATTCCTGGCGCCTCTCGCACGTACGGGTATTATGTCCGATTTTCTCACATCAGCCACAGCGCTTCTGTCGGCCCTTAGAGCCCACCTGCCGACTACTCTCACTTGCTACCTCTGTACGGACTTGAGCATCAACCTCAGCACTCTGAAGGATATCCTCTGCATCTTGTACGGAGAGGCTTCCCCCTTGCATTATACGCCTCTTGCGCTTCCTTTCCCTTCTCTTTTTCTGTTCATTTGCTGCCTGTAGAGCCTTAACTTCTGCCTTAAGTAGAGTAGCAGAATGCATCATAACCTAAGCTCCTTTAGCAAGCTGGCTTAGTGCGTTAGTAATTAAGCTAGGAGAGCTATTCTAATGCTGTATAATGCGGTTCCTAACGTGCTCTGTTTGAAAGTCAAGCTCCCTTATAGTTTAAGGAGTCTTTAAAGTCTAATTGTTACTCTCAACTATAGGAGGAGTTAGAGTCCTTAAGTGTAGATTTAAGTGAGAGAGGACGCTCTATGGCTTGTACGGAACTAGCCCTATAGCTTGGAATCCGCTCTTAATGTTCTGCTCTGTAAACGTAGCTTTAAATGCTTCCTTAAATGTAGAGAGAAACTTAAGCTTTGTAATATAGTTTAGCCTATTCTGTATAAAGGTTTTAATCTAACGTTTGTACGAAAGCTTTAGTAGAGCGAAGCAGCTCACGTTAAGCAGCTAAAGAATGTGTAAGGAGTGTGGTGGCATACAGAGGGTGATTATCTTCTGTTCTGTGCAGTAGTGCTGAAATTAAGCTGAGAGGTGGCTCTTATGTCCGTTGAGAATAAGAAGTTGATAGGTTCTGATCGTACGAGTGCTTGTATGTCAATCGAAGTGTTGAATCCACTCGTACCTAATTGAATTTAAGGTCCACCCATTCTTACTTAGCGTAATCACCTAATCGTCTAGTAATCCTAAGTCCTCGTACTAAGTAGAGAGGTGATTCTACGCCTTGAAAATGATGAACGGCGGGAGTGCCCATCCGTACGAATTAACACCTTAGATAATTGACACCTACTCTCTATTCCCTAGCTGTATAGTCTTCAGACGGCTCTTTGCTTCTGAGCTTGTGACTACCTTTGTAGTAGCAATAACTCCCATTACGAAACCTGCTTTATTAAAGTTGTAGATATCTTGCTCTAAGATTCCGTATTTTGCAACTGTGTTTCGTACGAGGGAGAACCACCCTTTAATTATCTTCAGATCTTCACATTTTGCTCGTTTGTAATCATACTTTCAACTAAACTTTGCTTTGATTTCTGTACGACGCGTTATGAAGTTAGTAGTCTAGTTCTTCCCAACAGGGCCCTCGCCTCGTTCAGAGAGTAGTAGATTAGCCATTTCTTGCACAGCTTACAGCTGGGGCAGAAATCCACGCGAATCTAGGTTGAGGATGTACTGAACAAGAGCTGACTCTTTGTACGGAGTTAATTTTCGTAAGTTAGGGGTAGAGTCGCGTCGAGGAGCCTTTCCATGCAACCGCTCATAGAGAGTTGTATACGGGACATCATACGACATTGCGCCTGCTCGAATACTTTGAATATGCCCTTCCTTAATTAATTAGATAGCTAGAAGTATTCTACCCTCCTGATTAGAGGATTTAGCTTGTGTTGGTTGTGGCATGTTGACTTTTGTGAAGTTGACGCGTTTTCGTGTTTTAGTGATCGCTTCGCTTGTGTGATCGCTTCGCTTGTGAAATACGTTAGTTGTTATTATAATAGTGTATACTACACTCCTTTGATTCCTTATAACAACAGCACCTTTTTGTACTACATTAACCCTTACATTAACATAATATTCCAACCTATACACTTGTAGAAGCCTCTCTAGCTATAAGCCCTAACGTTACTTGCTTTATAGAAAGAGGTATTAGGATAGTAGGCCATAGAGCTTACTCTACAACTCTAAGTGATTTTGTAGGGATAAGGCGTTGTATAATACTAGAGTATGTAAGAACCTAATATCTATAAGGGTAAGGCTCTTCTAGAATGTGTGTAAAGAGCCTCTTATTATTAGTTAAAGTTCTATCCTCTTAAGGCACCTTTATAGAGACTATAGCTCTAACCTTAAAGTGCTGGATGTTATGCTTCTTAGTATACTTACATATTATAGAAACCCTTGTGCTTTAAGTAGCTGCTATAGCTCTCTTAATTATAGGGTTAGGTGTAGCCTAAAGCTAAGCTGGCACTTAAGCCTAGGCCCTATGCTAGAGCTTAGAATTAAGCTCTTAAGCTAGCTCTAGCTTAGAGCTAGAGCTAGGCTTAGAATTAAGCCCTAAGCTAGAGAGCTTAATTCTAGGCTCTGTTGCTACCTAGGGCAGGGCTTGACCCTAAGCTCTAAGCTTTAGATTAAGCCTTAATTGCTTAAGCTTGGTTTTAAGCCTAGGCACTACTTAGAGCTAGGCCTAAGCTTAAGCCTAAGCTTAAGTAGGAGATTGTTACTAGGGCTTAGAATTAAGCTCTAGCTTAGGCTCTATATTTAACCTAAGCTTAGAGCTAGAGCTTAGCCTAGAATTAAGCTTAAGCAATTGCTTAAGCTCTAGCTTAGGCTTAGAGCTAGAGCTAGGCTTAAAACTAAGCCTAGAGTCTAATAGTTTAATTCTAGGCTCTAGCTCTTACTAGAGCTGTAGGTTAATTAGAGCTTTAAGCTTAGGCTTAAGCTCTAGCTTAAGCTCACTCTTAAAAATCAGTGCCATTGTTAGGTTTTCCTACTTAACTCTAATTAAGAGATCCTTCTAGGCCTGGCTATTAAGCTAGTTAATATAAGAACTCCTATCTTAGAATAGTAGCTTAGCTAGTGCACACCTAATAGTAGAGTGGATTTGAGTATTTATTACAAGTGTAACCTTAAGTAGCCCATCCTTCCACTCTATAGACCTATGATCCATTTTCTAAGCTTATAGCTTATTCTTAACAACTCCATTTGCCTACTTAACTAGGCCTTGCATTTAAGGTGACTGTAGTGCTCTATTTACTACTTGAATTCTATACTTACATAGTAGGATAAGTAGGGCCCCTTTAAATTCCTTCCTATTATTAGCCTACATAATCTTTAGAGGTAGGAAAGCTGTAATGAATTAAGCAAAGCACTTTGCAATAGGCTCTACATGCTTACTTTTTAATGGGTATAGCTGTGTATACTTTAAGAAGTAATCCTTTATATACAGAATCTACTTATATTATCCTAAAGGCTTGTAGCGCATATTAATTAAGTTAATTTAAACCCTCTCCTAAGCTCGTCTAGTTATAATAGGGACTAATAGAGCTTTTGTTATATTTAGTTGATTAAGTGTATAGTTCTTACACCATTTAAGTATAAATTCAACATCCTCTTGCTTTATTCCATAGTATTTTTACTTAATAGTAGGCTAAACCTTGTTGCAGCCTATATGTAAAAGCTTTAGATGCTCTTATGTAATAATGTTAAACACCTCTGCTTTTTAAACTATATTTTAAGGGTGCTATTTATTACTTCGTTTATCACTCTGTTTATATAGCTTATTATTAATAAGCTTAAAACTAGAGAGTGTATAGTACTTTAGATTTGTACTCTCTTTATTATGTAGTGTAAAAGCAGTTAGATCCTTAAGTATAGTATGTATCTAGCTCTATTTTTCATGTAAGAATTACTCTTAATTATAATAAGTAGGGCTGCTTATATAGGCCTTAAAAGCAGTGTATACATCATTTAGAAACAGGTTAATTAAAGCAATAGTAACGTACATGTATAGCAAACTGGCGAAACAAGCGAACTGGTGAAAATTATCTACCCTTACTATAAGAATTACAATAAATCCACTACAACACTATATATTAATTGAAACTACTTAGAGTCCTCTTCCTTAGACGTGTCTGTTACAATCTAACAGGTGCGCGCATTATGTCCTGTCTCTCCACACTTCCTACAGCAGTGTGCACGCGTTTCTTCCCTTAGCTTACAACTACTACTCGCCCTTATTTCCTGCTCTACTTACTACACAACGTCCCTCTCGTCCTGTAGATTCTGCGCTTCCTGTTGACTAAGTGATCCTCCTTGCCGTAGGCGTGTTTTTTTAGCCTTCTGCCGCTTGCTTAGTACTTCATTTGCCTGTTGTAGGCTTTGGTTCTCTACCTTTAATAATGCTAATTAATGCATTATTTGTAATGCACCCTTTGTAAACTAATCAACAGTAGTATAGATTAAGGTTAGAGAGCTATTTTAATGATGCGCAATTCGGGTTTTAATAAATGTAGACTGTAACATAGCTTTAATTAGGTTGTTTAGTGTCTAGGAAACCTAAGGTTGAGTAGTACCTAGGTAGGAGGTTAGAGGTGTTAGTGTCTTTAACTTAAGATTAAGTGTAGAGATCACTCTATTTAGGTTGAATGGAAGTAGTCTAGCACCTTAGAAGCCTCCTTAAATGTTGCTTTCTATTATTACAATGTTAAATGCAGCGTGGAAGGCAGGAAAGAAGTTGTCCTTAGTAATGTAAGAAATATAAGCTCACATTATATCTTTAATTTACTGACTGTAAGCCTTCTTTAATAGGCTAAAACAGCTAACGTTAAGTGGCTAGAGTATATGGGAAGAGTGAGCAGGTATACAAAGCGTAATAATGTTATGTTCCTTATAGTATTCCTTAAACTCATCTAAGTGGTGGCTCTTATGACCATTAAGGACTAAGAGGTGATAACCACTAACACTCTAGGTCTTTGTATACTTCTCAAAATGCTAAATCTAATCTATGCCTCTCTTGTTTATAGTCTAGCCATTTTCTATAACAGTAATTACCTAATCGCTTAGAAACCTACTGTTCTTATACTAAGATGTAAGGTGGTTTTTGCTAGTAATAATAATAAATGGCAGTACTGCCCAACCTTAAGAACTAACGCCTTAAATTACTATAACCCATTCCTAATTGCTAGGCTGTACCATCTTTGCTTTTGCCCGCCTGTCTAAGCTTGTTATAACTATAGCAGTTAAGATAACGCCCATTATAAACCCAGTCTCATTAAAGTTATAGATATCTGCATCGTTAATTCCATACTTTGCAATTATGTTCTGCACAAGCTTAAACCAACTATAGATAACTTCTAGGTCCTTGCACTTAGCCCTCTAGTAGTCGTATTTGCGCTAGAAGTGTGTCTAGAGCTCTGTGTGGCGCTTTATAAAGTTTGTAGCCTAACGTGACCTAACGTTTGGCGCGTTATGTGTTGTAAGTAGTTGATTTGCTATATCTTTAACAATACACATCTGTAGAGGAAACCCTTTAGCAGCTAGGTTAAGTATGTATTAAACAAGAACTAATTCCTCTAGATTTGACAATTTCTGTGAATTAGCTTAGATATTGTGTTATAAAGGTACACCTAGTAAACAGCAGCCTAACTTACAGTAGTCTACAGAATAGATCCTAGTAGCAACTTAAGGGCGTAACTTTGGGTTGTTTTGTATAGCTTTAATAGCTAGTAATAACTAGCTTTTATCATTTTTCTAGGGCATGTTTTGTTGTTGAAGAATTAACATTTAGTTATGGGGTACAATCACAGGATAATTTTCGCTAGTTTGCTTGTTTTGCTGGTTTGCTATACATGTACGTTATCTATAACTATTAATAGTTGTAGAATATAGGAAGATTTGAATTTTCTATAATACTATTCTACACTGCCACTTCATAGTTAGGCTAGCCAGCTTATAAGCAGGCTAGCCTAACTATAAGCTAGAAAACTTACAGTTAGGGTAGAACATATACATAGATAACATATTTCACATACAAGTAAGCCACCTAAACGAGTAAGCTAC
Organism: Pseudogymnoascus sp. 03VT05; assembly: GCA_001662645.1. Lineage (NCBI taxonomy): Eukaryota > Fungi > Ascomycota > Leotiomycetes > Thelebolales > Thelebolaceae > Pseudogymnoascus > Pseudogymnoascus sp. 03VT05. The sequence continues at coordinate 9,091 of KV459460.1, forward strand.
AAAAACGCATAAATGCGTTAACCTATCTATAGTTAACAATACTATAACTAACATAAGCCTAATCCTCTAATTAAGAGGGTAGAATACTATTAACTATCTATGTAATTAAAAACAGACATTTAAAGAGTATCTAACAAGCTGCAGCATTGTATAATATCCCTTGTATAACAATTCAACAATGAATTTACAGCATAACTCCCTAACGCGATTCTACACCTAACTTATAGAAGTTGACTCTATACAAAGAGTTAGCTCTTATTTAGTACATCCTCAGCCTAGATTCACATGGATTTCTACGCTAGCTACAAGTTGTATAAGAAATGGCTAACCTTCTACTCTCTAAATGAGGCAAGAACCCTATTAGTGTAACAAACCCTATCTACTTGCCTCTATAGGGCTAACCTTACCTATAGTAATGCACGAGTGTAGTAGTAGACTAGGAGATTAAGAGGTGGTTCTATTAAAGATCTAAAGCTACAGAAGAAAGAAGAAGAGAAGTAGGCGAAGCCTTAAGGTCTGGCTATAACTACAGCCCTAAAATAGGTGTGGTTTTAGGCTGTTGCCCCTTATAGGTGGTTTGTAAGGACTGTAATCACATGGCATTAGTGCATGTCCATGACAGGTTCTAAGCTATAGGGCTAGTTCTATACAAGCTATATAGTGTCCTCTCTTACTTAAATCTACACTTAAGAACTCTAACTCCTCCTATAGTTAAGAGTGACAATTAGACTTTAAAGACTCCTTAAACTATAAGGGAGCTTAATTTTTAAACAGAGAATATTAAGAACTGTGTCGTTTAACATTAGAATAGCTCTCCTACCTTAATTAATAACGCACTTAGCTAGCTTGCTAAAGGAGCTTAGGTTATGATGCATTCTGCTGTTCTACTTAAGGCAGAAGTTAAGGCTCTACAAGCAGCAAATGAATAGAAAAAGAGGAGGGAAAGGAAGCGCAAAAGGCGTATAATGCAAGGGGGAAGCCTCTCTGTACAAGACGGAGAGGATATCCTTTAGAGTGCTAAGGTTAATGCTTAAATCTATATAGAGGTGGCAAGTGAGACTACTCAGCAGGTGGGTTCTATAGGCCGACAGAAGCGCTGTGGCACATGTGGTAATATGGGGCATAATGCCCGTACGTGCGAGAGGCGCCAGGAATCAATTATAATTGAATAAGGGTCATTATATAGGGTGGTGTAGTTGTAGTTGTAGTAATTGTCAGATTTTGGCGTTTTCGTGGCTCACTCGTTTGGGTGGCTCACTCGTATGTGAAATACGTTACTAGCTCTATTTATAAACATAAAACGCTAGATCCTCATTCCTCTCCTCACGGAGCGTCATCCCATTCCCCATGAAGCGGAAGTTGTTCTTAGAGTTATACTCGAAGTTAACGTCCTCGCCGCGGATCTGGTCGAGGATTTCTATTAAATTACATTAGAACTAACAATTCTTTTGACTAGATTTGAACAACACTAACCTTTATAATGCAAAATGGAACCGGCATACATGGCCGTGACTTTTCCGCCGACTTTGCCGTTCTTGTACCAGCTCCGGCACCCTCTTGTCCACACCGTGCGCTTTAGGAATTCCTGGCTGTACTCATTGTAATCGCGAACTGCTCGATCTTTGACCGTCACAGCGCAGAAGAACAGTAAGCATAGAAATGCAATCGTCTAGGGCGTGAAAACTACCTGATATCTTCACCGGAGATCTTCTTAGCCCAACGCAAGATGTAATCCGCCGTTCACTCCATAACAGCGAGTAGGGAGCCGTGGTCTACGGGGCAGTTCGGACCATTGAACATGAAATAGTTAGGCATCCCCGGCGCGCAGATGCCAAAGTACGCCTCTGAGTTCCCGGCCCACTCCTTCTAGAGCGAGCGGCCGTTTGCGCCGATCAGCTCGAAGTTCGGCTTAAAGGAGACGTCGAATCCCGTCGCGGCGATTATGATGTCAAATTCCTCGATGCCCTTAACTGTCTCGATATCCTTATCCGTGATACGTAGGATGGGGTCGAAGTCGCACTCGGTGTTAACCTCCTGGATGGCCTCGAGGTAGCCGTCGCCAGGCGTGAGGCGACGGCAACCCACCTTCCAGTCTGGGACAAGCTTGTCAATTAGATCCTTGCGGCCATTTAGACGTCTAATCATGATCTCAGAAAAGTTCTCGTGGACGGTGGCTTGTTGTGGAGAGTCGTTGAGTAAGGCGTAGAAGAACTGGTTAAATCTAGGCAATGGGGCTTAACAGTCTGCGGTCTGCGGTCTGCGTGGGAATCGAATAACTCACCCGTGCTCAATATTGTGGCGCATCTCATGCAGAACTTTAGGCTTCTCGCGGAATTCGCGTTTCTGCTCTTCGGTGTACTCAAAGTTCTTACCGTCCTTGGTATACTGTGATGCGTAATTGGAGCTGATCCAGGTCGGGCTGCGGACATAGTTGACCACTTTCTTGGCCGTCTTCTGCACCTGAGGCACGATCTAAATAGCGGAGGAGCCGTTGCCAATGACGCCGACTCTCTTTCCGTCCCAGTTGCAGTTTTCGTCCCTAGCGGATGTTCAGTTGGATTCAAATCGACTAAAGGGAAGGACTCTAACCATTTGGCACTGTGGAGCAGTTCTCCCTTGAAATTATGCAGACCCTCGATATTTGGTCACTGCCACTTGCTATAACTGATTTTAGTATTAATGTAGAGAGAAAAGATTGCTGAGACAAACTTTAGAATTCCCGAACCGTTGACAAGAATGTCAGCTTCGTTCTCGATGATGCCTCCCTCGAAATCAGCCTTAATCTTCCACTTCTTGGTCGCATCGTCCCAGATGGCACTCTTGATGGCAGTGTTTAATTGAACGTCTCTGTCCAGATTGTATTTAATGGTTGTTCGCTTGATGTAGTCCTAGATTTCTGGGCCTTTGGCATAGAAGGTGGTCCAGTCAGGGTTTGGCTCGAACGAGAAAGTATATCTGCTTCATCAGCGATATGAACAAGGGTTAACTTTATTAAAGAATAGGCTTACGTGCGGGAACGTCACTGAATTATATTAGCATGTTTTCAGTAAATTGTGGTCAGTTTGATGACATTGATAATCCACCTATTTGATCAAAATCGTGTTCGAACAGCTCTAAATAGATTTGCGCCATCTGGTTATAAATGAATTTCAAAGTAGACTGGCTTATTTCGGGCTTGATCTCGTCGTTCTGATAAAGAGTCTCATCTAAACGTTCTCCTTCGACGAATTCCATGATAATGAAAGGTCCTAATCCGGCGAATCGTCCCTCAGCTCTTCCGGAAGCTATAACTTTTGGGATCGGAATTCTAGTCTTCTCTCTGATAAATTTCATGACTGCAACTTCCTGATCGATCTTCTCCGTTGGGTACATAACATCGCCTGGTATATGGAAGCGAAGCAGCCAGTCGGCATGATCGCTCATGTCGAAGCGCAGCCTAAAGCAATGAATAAAAGCTCCTTCGAATATTTCCACAACTCGGCATGGCTTTCCACCGTGGAACCCTGAGGCTAACCCTTCAATTTCTGAACGCAAACCATCACCACGGTCGTAAAACGCAAGCTTCTCCTGCCATTTGGCCCGAACACGTCTGTTTGATTCTAGCGCAGTCGCATTAACGTGCATTTTCCTTGAGACGTCTAACTGTCGACGGCTTCAGAGTAGCCGCGTTGCTTTATGAGATTGCCCGGGTAGATCCTGGCGTATCGGCGTGCGTATTGTTGTAACTGTTGGGGGAAACGGACATTCCCGTCGGATACGGTGGGCTTTTACGCCCAAAATGACAGGTTATCCCCGTGAGACCGTCCAACTTTCCGGTTGGCTTACGGGTGAGACAGTGGCTTCCAATAGTATGGCGCCACTGATGCAGAAGGTTCCCTCCAGGGCTACAAATAGCGTACGTAGGACCGTAGATTAGACAGTAATTCAATTGATCTATAACGTACATGTATAGCGAACCGGCGAAACAAGCGAACCGGCGAAAATTATCCTGTGATTGTACACCATAACTAAATGTTAATTCCTCTATAACAAAACATGCCCTAGAAAAATGATGAAAGCTAGTTATTGCTAGCTATTAAAGCTATGCAAAACAACCTAAAGTTACGCCCTTAAGTTGCTGCTAGGATCTATTCTATAGACTACTGCAAGTTAGGCTGTCGTTTACTAGGCATACCTTTACAACGTGATATCTAAGCTAATTCACAGAAACTGTCAAACCTAGAGGAGTCAGTCCTTATTTAATATATACTTGGCCTAGCTACTAAAGGATTTCCTCCTTAGTTATCTATTATTAAAGATATAGCAAATCAGCTACTTGCAACATATAACGTGCTATGTGTTAGGTTACGTTAGGCTTTAAACTTTATTAGGTAGCGTATAGAGCTCTAGACATGCTTCTAACATAAATACAACTACTAGAGGGCTAAGTGTAAGGACCTAGACATTATCTATAGTTGGTTTAAGCTTATGTAGAACATAATTGCAAAGTATAGAATTAACGATGTAGATATCTACAACTTTAATAAGACTAGGTTTAACGTATTTCACAAGCAAGTGGCCACCACAAGCAAGTGGCCACAGAAAACGCGAAAACGCGTAGACTATAAATAAACACTTAGTATCACAACAATGTAAGCTTAAAGCTCTTCCTAAGAAGGTAGAATACTTTTAGCTATCTAGGCTATTAAACAAGGCCATGTTCAGAATGTTAAAAGTGCTGCAGTATCGTACGATGTCCCTTGAACAACACTGCATCAACGAATTTAAGGAATGGCTTCCTAACGCGACTCTGTTCCCAAATCATGCAAGTTGACTCTGTACGAAGAGTCAGCTATCGTTTAGTACATTCTCAACCTAGATTCGCGTGGATTTCCACCCCAGCTGCAAGCTGTGTAAGAAATGGCCAACCTTCTACTCTCTAAACGAGGCGAGAGCCCTGTTGGGATAAACTAGACTACGAACTTCATTAAGCGTTATACAGAAATCAAAGCAAAGTTTAATTAGAAGTATGATTACAAACGAGCAAAATGTAAGGATCTAAAGATAATTTAAGAGTGGTTTTCTCTCGTACGAAACGTTATTGTGAAATATAGTATCTTAGAGCAGGATATCTACAACTTTAATGAAGCAGGCTTTGTAATAGGAGTTATTACTACTGTAAAGGTAGTTATAAGCTTAGAATCAAAGAGCTGTCTAAAGACTATACAGCTAGGGAATAGAGAGTAGATGTTAATTATCTAAGGTGTTAATTCGTATAGATGGGCACTCCCACCATTCATCATTTTCAAGGCCTAGAATTACCTCTTAGCTTAGTATGAGGACTTAGGATTACTAGACGATTAGGTAATTATGCTAAGTGAGAATGGGTGGACTTTAAATTCAATTAGGTATAAGTAGATTAAACACTTCAATTAACATACAAACAGTCGTTTAATTAGAACCTATCACCTTCTCATTCTTAACGGACATAAGAGCCACCTCTTAGCTTAATTTCAACACTACTATACAGAACAGAAGATAATTACCCTCTATATGCCACTACATTCCTCACACATCCTTTAGCCACTTAATGTTAGCTGCTTTGCTCTGCTAAAGCTTTTATATAGACGTTAGATTAAAACCTTTGTATAGAACAGGCTAAACTATATTACAAAGCTTAAGTTTCTCTCTGCATTTAAAGAAGCATTTAAAGCTGCATTTATAGAGCAGAACATTAAGAGTGGGTTCTAAGCTATAGGGCTAGTTCCGTATGAGCCATAGAGTGTCCTCTCTCACTTAAATCTACACTTAAGGACTCTAACTCCTCCTATAGTTAAGAGTAACAATTAGACTTTAAAGACTCCTTAAACTATAAGGGAGCTTGATTTTCAAACAGAGCATATTAAGAACTGTGTTGTATAACATTAGAATAGCTCACCTAGCTTAATTAATGACACACTAAGCTAGCTTGCTAAAGGAGCTTAGGTTATGATGCATTCTGCTATTCTACTTAAGGCAGAAGTTAAGGCTCTACAAGCAGCAAATGAACAGAAAAAGAGGAGGGAAAGGAAGCGCAAGAGGTGTATAATGCAAGGGGGTAGTCTCTCTATATAAGAGGGAGAGGATATCCTTTAGAGTGCTGAGGTTGAAGCTCAAGTCTATATAGAGGTGGCAAGTGAGAGTTGTTGGCAGGTGGGTTCTAAGGGCTGACAACGGCGCTATGGCTAATGTAAGAAGATTAGACATAATACCTGTACGTGCAAGAGGCGCTAGGAATCAATTGCAGTTAAATAAGGGTCATTATGTAGGGTGGTGGTGTAGTAGTAGTAGTAATAGTTAGATTTTAGTTGGTTTTGTAGCCACTCACTTGTGGTGGCCACTTGCTTGTGAAATACGTTATAATAAATGTTATCTTAACTACTATGGTTGTTACAAGCTTAGACAGGTGGGCAAAAGCAAAGAAGGTATAGCCTAGTAATTAGGAATAGGTTATAGTAATCTAAGGCGTTAGTTCTTAAGGCTAGGCAGTACTGCCATTTATCATTGTTACTAGTAAAAACCACCTTACATCTTAGTATAAGAATAGTAGATTTCTAGGTGATTAGGTAATTACTGTTAATGTACATGTATAGCAAACTAGCCAAACAAGCAAACCAGCTAAAATGATGTAGTGATAATAACCCCTAACTAAATGTCAAATTCCTCTATAACAAAACATGCTGCCAAAAAATGATAAAAGGCAATTACTGCTAGCTATGCAAGCTCTACAAAGCGACCTAAAGTTACGCCTTTAAGCTGTAGCTAGGACCTTTTCTATAGACTACTATAAGCTAGGTCGTTAATTACTAGGCATACCTTCACAACGTGATATCTAAGCCAACTCACAGAAATTAACAAACCTAGAGGAATTAGTCCTTGTTTAATACATACTCAACCTAGCTACAAAAGGATTTCCTCCTTAGTTGTCTATTGTTAAAGATATAGCAAATCAGCTACTTATAACACATAACGCGCCACACGTTAGGTCACGTTAGGCTTTAAACTTTGTTAAGCAGCGTGTAGAGCTCTAGATACGCTTCTAGCGTAAATACAACTACTAGAGGGCTAAGTGTGAGGACCTAGAAGTTATCTGTTGTTAGTTTAAGCTTCTATGCAACACAATTATAAAATATAGCATTAATGAAGCAGATATCTACAACTTTAATAAGACTAGGTTTATAATAGGCTTTATCTCAACTACTATGGTTGTGACAAGCTTAGACAGGCGTACAAAAGCAAAGAAGGTATAGCCTAGCAATTAGGAATGGGTTATAGTAATCTAAGGTGTTAGTTCTTAAGGTTGGGCAGTGCTGCCATTTGTCATTGTTATAGGTAAAAACCACCTTGCATCTTAGTATAAGAACAGTAGGTTTCTAAGCGATTAGGTAATTACTGTTATAGAAAATGGCTAGACTATAAACGAGAGAGGCATAGATTAGATTTAGCATTTTGAGAAGTATATAAAGACCTAGAGTGTTAGTGGTTATCACCTCTTAGTCCTTAATGGTCATAAGAGCCACCACTTAGATGAGTTTAAGGAATACTATAAGGAACATAACATTATTACGCTTTGTATACCTGCTCACTCTTCCCATATACTCTAGCCACTTGACGTTAGCTGTTTTAGCCTATTAAAGAAGGCTTACAGTCAGTAAATTAAAGATATAATGTGAGCTTATATTTCTTACATTACTAAGGACAACTTCTTTCCTGCCTTCTACGCTGCATTTAACATTGTAATAATAGAAAGCAACATTTAAGGAGGCTTCTAAGGTGCTAGACTACTTCCATTCAACCTAAATAGAGTGATCTCTACACTTAATCTTAAGTTAAAGACACTAACACCTCTAACCTCCTACCTAGGTACTACTTAACCTTAGGTTTCCTAGACACTAAATAACCTAATTAAAGCCTCATTACAGTCTACCTTTATTAAAAATCAAATTGCGCGTCATTAAAATAGCTCTCTAACCTTAATCTATATAGCTGTTGATTAGTTTACAAAGGGTGCATTATAAATAATGCATTAATTTGCGCTACTAAAAGTAGAGAACTAATACCTACAACAGGTAAATAAAGTACTAAGCAAGCGCCAGAGGGCTAAAAAAACACGTCTACAGCAAGGAGGATCACTTAGTCAACAGGATGCATAGGGTCTATAGGACAAGAGGGATGTTATGTAGTAAGTAGAGCAGGAAATAAGGGCGAGTAATAGTCGCAAGCTAAGGGAAGAAACGTGTGCACGCTACTGTAGGAAGTGTGGAGAGACTAGACATAATGCGCGCACTTGTCAGATTGTAATAGACACGTCTAAGGAAGAGGACTCTAAGTAGTTTCAATTGATTTCTAGTGTCATGGTGGATTTATCATAATTTTTGTTGCAGGGGTAGATAATTTTGGCTAGTTTGCTTGTTTGGCTAGTTTACTATACATGTACGTTAAGCTTAATAATATTATACTACTTTATATGCCTCCCTATTTGTTACATATCCTCTAGCCTCTTAACGTAGGATGTTTTAGCCTATTAAAAGCTTTATATAGTAAGGTAATTAAGTAGATAATATAGAGGCATATAACTTACATTACTAAAGACAACTTTTTTCCTACCTTCTAGTAGGCCTTTTTTGCTTTAATAGGAGAAGAGAATGTATAAGCTAGCTTCTAAGCAACTAGCCTTATTCTATACAACCCTAAAATAGTAATTTCTTACTTAAATTTTAAGCCTAGAATGCCTATGCTGTTAAACTCTCAGCTAGGAACTACTACCTCCTAGGGTCTAAAAACGCTAACTATAGTAATTAAGGCTATATAAAGCTCTACTACCTTAAAATCTAGGATTGCTAGGCATTAGGGTAGCTCTCTAACCCATTTATATAATGTAGTTAATGCCTAGGCTAAAGGTATTATAATGCTAGCATATAGACTAGTCCTTCTTAAAGCTAAGAACTAGGAGCTTTGTATAGTAAATGAGGTACTAAGCAAACGCTAGAGGGCTAAAAAAAGCTGCCTATAGCTTAGAGGATCACTTTTAGCACCTAAAGCAGATGCAATATAAATAGAAAAGGGTATGGTTAATGCTAAGAGGGAGAATATATATAGGGAGGGTAGTTGTATAGAGGGGGCTTAGCTACGTACTTAGTGCTGTAGCAACTGTAGCTAAACTAGCCATAATTTGCAAACTTGTTAGGTGGTTTAGGAGACGTCTAGAGATGGGAATTCTAAGTAGTTTTAATTGATTTAAGGTGTTGTAGTTAGTGGAAAGTGGCTAACTTGCTTAGGTGGCCAACTCATTATACATGTACGTTATGTGAATTCTTTCATGTCTCTTTAAGTGATGCACCCTTAGAAACAGCTTCCTACATTGTAGGAATTAGCAACAATAGGACGCCATTATTTTAGCTGAGATTTAGTGTCTCTTACGTTAGTATAAAGGTGATTTTGAGTTCTTGAAATTAACAACACGTATTTAAATCCGCTAGCAAGTAAGGTTATATTTATCTTTCCATCTAAGCATTTTAATATGTACATATCACAATGTAAAAGTGTTCACCTAATAATACCCTAGTGAGGATCATAGTATGAATGACATTTTAAAGCCACCTATCATTTCACCATTATCCTAGACAGGATGACAGGGTAGATGAGCCGCATGGGTGGACGGATGACTAGGTACCATGGGTTGGTGGACCACGACCTATGTCTTCCAGGCTAATGAATTATATATTTTGCACAATTTATCCAGAAAATATGAAGTATAATAAAATAGTCAGTCTAATAGCTCAAATCTATATCTTTGTTCTAATATCTACTCTATGCTCAACAAACCAGTCTCGATCGTTGTGGTTCCCATTTCAAGAGTAAATTGAATTCGAGGTATCAGTTTCCTCGGTGATACAGCTTTTCTCAGGAAACAATGCTATTTTCGTCATAATACACCCATTTCTTATTAGATTGTTACTTACATTAATCAGATTTTGTAGAGAACCTGATCATGACCAAGATAAAAAACTAAGAGCTTCATTCGACCATCCCTGATTATCTAATGCGTGATGATAACGAGATATGGTCATAGCTCTAATCATTTCCTCTAGAACTGGTAATTCTAGCAGGGCTGGGGCAAACATTAGGTTCTCTATCTCATAGTGTCCCACGTTTTCGAGACTTAACGCTTCAGCAGACTATTAGCTCATTAATAATCATTATAGTTGGCGCCAACTAACTCAATTTAATCGTGCCATTGACTGAAAGTCTAAAGTTGGCCATTTTGAGATCTCGGCAAGAAATGTGTCGAGATGCCAGTTCCGTGGATGGAAGATCTGCTGAACTTTGGTAGTGGTAATGGCGAGGTGGGGTATTATGGGGGGGATGGAGATAGTGGGTATGAAGGGAATGGGAGCAATAGTGTTGATGGAGTAGAACAGGTCGAGGGAGACGAAGTCATGGATGATGTAGCGCTCACGAAGGGGGAGGAAGAGGAAAACAGCAACGACGCTAGGGACACCATTGAAGAAGAAATCGCTAGTACCATCAGCCAGGGCGGCGACCAGGGGAGCGACAACAGGAATGGGGATGGAAATGGCATCTCAACCACCACCGCTCCTAATCCAGAGGCCGCAAGCACTCCCACCACCACAACCACCTGCAACAACAACCAAGAAACCGAAGCCAACGCCGCCAAAACCACCGCTGCCGCCATTGACCACATCCAGCAACCAGACTCTCTCTCCAACGACCCAACAACCGCCACAACCCCCCCAACCCCAACCCCCCTCTCCCACCCCTCTACAACATTCACCCAAGTCCGCCATGACATCCGCTCCTACTTCGCCGACCTAGCAGAGCGCGAACGTCTCATCACCGCGCGAGAAAAATGGGTTGCGAGCCGGGCCGAAGCGTTGTGGCGGAATGCGAGGGTATTAGGGGGGATTTTGCGGAAGGAGGTTGATAGGAAGGAGGGGAAGAGGGCTTTGAGGGAGTTTGGGGGGGACGATGGGGGTGATGAGGAAAAGGAGAGGGGGAGGAAGAGGACTAGACGGGTTTAGAGGAGGTGTGGGGTGGGGTGGGGGTTGCTCTTTCCTTGTGTGGAGGTTGGGGTGGGCGTTCTTTCCTTGAAAATGTTATGGCTGGGGGATAGGGTTTGGATGGGAAGGAAGGTGGGTGGGATATGGGCTGTTCTTTCCTTGTTCGGTGTTCTGGCGGGTGGTGGATGGGCGTTCTTTCCTCGATTATGGAGGTTGGGAGGTGCGTGGTTCTTTCCTTCAGGGTCTTATGAGTTTGACTAGGAAAGAGGGTCGGAGTTGGATGATGAGTCATTCTTTCATTTTGTGGTGCTCTCGTAGCGAATGGTTGTTCTTTCCTTCTTTGCTGTCGGTTCTTTCCTTCTCGGTGTTGTCATGGGACTTGGCTAGGAAGGAGCGAGAGGAGCCGGATGAAAGGGGCTGTTCTTTCCTTATGTAATATTTCGACGGCGGGTGGGCGTTCTCTCCTTGACGGTGTGGTTATTAAGCGGTAGGTAGTCGTTCCTTCCTTCTTATATGATAGATAGTCTATTAATGAACGCTCCTTCCTTCTAATCGTGGTAGTAGTTAGGGGGGCGGGAGTCGGCGGGAAGGTCATTTTGTTAGTGACTAGTAGTAGAATTAAACATTAGCCCATAACGTAGCGTTGCAGTCACGTTGCACGCTTGTGCTTGGGCTTTCCTTAAGAGTTTAAAGTGGCAGCGGAGTTGTTTTGACTCTATATGTTCTTGAAGTTGTACTCTCGATTGTGAATAACGCCACAACGTCGACTCAAACTTTTGCTCGCATTTACTTGCATTTATCAAACAGATATATATTGTGGATACTATCATATATATTTTGAACAAGCAACGCATACAGACGAGGAAGATATTCACTGAATCTCCGCCTAGCATCACCCACAACTATCATGGGCATATCTAAGCGCAGCCGCGACAACGACGACGATCAAATCCACCCAAACGTCAACAACCCAACTCATAAGAAAGTGAAGACGAAAGCCAGCATCCATCAGAACAACAGAGAGATATCACAAACCATGGCACAACCCAAACCCCACGAAGACCTAGACATGACAAGCATAGGCGGACGAGTGAAGCTTAGGCGAGGACATACGAGCGATGCGTCTGTGAGCAGGGATACCGGTGAGTTCTCAGGTTTCGACCAGAACGGTGCTTTGCCAGAGCAAGGCAACAAAGAGACAGAGGTAAGGCTACTTAACCTTAGATATCAAAGCGGTGGTGTCATACTCGTCACTAATGATTCTCAGGTTCGTTACTTGACCATCGACGAGGATGAGAACGGCGCAACAGCCACTGGCGAAACGCACGGACTCGGCGACGGAGAATTTCAAACGTCCGACGATGAGGAAAGTGATACGACTATCGATGCTCGTACAGATGGTAGCAACGAGGATCTTGTAGCCACAGCGGAGGCACTCATAACCATCCGAGAGAGGCACGCAGCCTCGAGCAACTCGCCCGAGGGAACTGGAGTAGCACTTTTACTCTTTGCCGCTAGCAACGTTCCCGCAGCCCCCGAGGAAGTCGAAGCAGCCATAGCTGGATCATACGATGGGGCCAGTGGAGGTTGCACAAGAACTGTTGAAGCACTGACTATCACCGGGCCCCAAATAACGCACGCAGCTGCAGAGACACTTGCTCGACTGCGCTTAACCAGGCCGGCAGAACTCGATAACGCATTGAATGGAGACGAAGCAAATGCACCGAATACATGGAAACCCAGAGCAGCAAGGATATCAGCAATCATAGCAGATGCACCAGGCCGAGCTAAACCATTGCGAGATGCAGCCCAAGCGGCACCAAAAGCATACTCCCCTTCCCCACTATCGGCATCGACAACCACAGCAGAATTTACACCAGACCCAGCAACCGCAGAAGCTGCCCACCTCGCGCGCCTGGCCTACATCGACACGCTCATGATCCCGCAGTGCCCCGTGAAACGCTGCGTCCTCGCCCTTCAACAGGCCTGGAACCGCAAGCGAGTGCCAATGGTATTCGACTACACCTTATACGACCTAGTGGGTTATCAGCGCAAGATGTCGGAGTGGGTGGCGGAGATGAAGGAGAAGTCGGGGATTAGCGTGGAGGATTGGGAGGATGTGTGTTATTTTTCGGATGACTGGGAGGATGATGATGAGGATGAGGATGATGATGAGGATGATGATGATGAGGATGAGGATGATGATGAGGATAATGATGATAAGAATAATGATGATGAGGATGCTGAGGATGAGGGTGATGTGTTATTTTAAGGATGATGATGAGGATGATGGGTGAGGTGGAGGATGCTGAGGATTCTGAGTATGCTGAAGATGCTGAGGAGTGATGGGTGGGGTGGAGGTTGATGTGGCAGGCGGTAGTTGGGATGCCGGCATTTAGAGATGGGGATGCTGCGACCGGGGGCTGTCGATCTCAATCAGAGGTGTTGATGGATCTGGGAGTCTAGGGAGAGACTATCGTCTAGAACGTGGTGATCGACGATTGACGGCGCAAGCATGTACTCGCACATGTTTTCGATCGCACACACACGCTGCCAAGGAAGCCCCTCAATATTGTCAACATCTCTATATCAAAAAGGGACACGTTGACGACTTTTCCTCCGCATCAGGCATCAGGCACGCGCCAATATCTCGTTATCCCTCCTGACCCCATTTACCGCGCCATAAACCAGGACCGTGCACGCATCCACTGCGCGCCAAGCTCCTAGGTGTAGGCGAAGGCCGTGGTGACGCGCGGATGTGGCTCCGGTCCGCAATTGACGTGTGGCTCAGTCGAGTAGTTGGTGTGGCGCAGACGGACCTAGTGCCGCCACTGGTCTCACAAACTGCGGGCGTGAACTACAATATGCACATGCAATTTTTTGGGGGGGATATGCAGGATGTGTGGGGCTGGGTAGGGCGGAGATGGAGCTGGATTTGGTGGAGAGTGCTGGGCTTGGGGGGTTGCAGTTAGGTAAGGGCGGCCTGTTGTTGTTGTTATTGTTGTCATTGTTGTTATTGTTTGGTTGTTGTGTTGGAAAATCTAAGTCACGGTGTCACTACTCACTACTGCACGCACGTCAAGAATTACCTTTCAATTCTGGGATATCCATGACAGAACAAGAGTAATTTAGAGAACAGTATAGTACGTATAGTACAGTGCAGCAAATTATTAATAGGCATTTCGTCAGAGACTCGACCAGCCAAAAAGCCAAGTCTCTACGTAGACATATGATCTCCCCAAGTTATGACGTAATGACGTCATAACTGTGGCGCACCATACTCCCTGCCACCTATCTGCCACCTCTCACTCACCACTCCACCCTTTTCTTTCATTTCATTGGTCCCATCGCCACGCACAGACCAGTTAATCCCAGTCAGCCCATCACCGAACCCTCCCAGCCCTCCAAGCGGTGACGTTTTACTGCTGCCCCCCCCCCCCCCAACCCGGCCGGCCAAGGTCCACCTCCCAGCAAACAAAAAAAATAGATCCAGATTTGGCATGCGCCATACTCTCGTCAGTGCTACCCGATCGACCAACTGTTGCATCCTATTTATAAAAGACCTTTGCCCCGTCCCCTCTTCCCTTTCATCTTCAAGACAATCACAAACAATTTACAAGAGCTTCAGCAAGTAACAAACAAATAAACACAAATCAACCAAACACCAACAAACCGTTAATTCTCACAAACCTTCAAAATGCCTTTCACTGCTAGGTACGACCCTCCCCTTTGGAGCTTCAATTCACTAGCTCTTCACCCAGACCTGCTCTTGAATTGAAAGCTGCAAAACCCTCACTTCACCCTCACTTCAAACCCCAAACTAACACACCAACCCAGCGACATCTGCAAGATCATCCTCGCCATCTTCCTCCCCCCCCTTGGCGTCTTCCTCGAGCGCGGCTGCGGCGCCGACTTCCTCATCAACATCCTCCTCACCATCCTCGGTTACATCCCCGGAATCATCCACGCCTTGTACGTCCTCCCCCCATTCACTTGCTATGCACCTCGTAAGCATGCAGCAGCAGCACAGCCAGCTAACAAGAAATTCCACAGGTACATCATCTTGAAATACTAAGCGCGTCACCCCCGCCCGGAGCATCCTCCCGCCTGTCTCCCTTCTCTCATCGCCCTCCGCAATGACAGCGCGCGCTCCGCCTTCTTCTTCTTCTTCTTCTCGCTCTCGTATCTGAACCGTCTCGTCACACCATGTGCTCCGACCCGACTCAACCACCACCCCTGCGCGGCACATTCTAGCCGGAAAAGCTTGGCGACTCCAGCTCAGCGCGCATCCCTGCGGCTTAGCTGGACGATACGAAAAATTGCCCAGCCCAGCCTGACGTAATGCGCGGTACTTGATTGAACCCTGGTGGTTAGCTCGGGGGCGCCGGAGCCCTCTGAACGACGGTGTCGGCTCGTTTTCAGTCAGGGATATGATCTCTCTTCTTTTTACTTTTTTTTTCAAACTCTTTACTCAGAAGGAGATTTACGAAGTCGTTTTTGAAACCAGATTTTTAGTCTACGGACGCTGGGATTTGCACTGCGGTATGAAAGGGTTGTCGTTACACATGAGAGTGTGGATGGGGGGAGTCAGATGAGAGTGGTGGTGGTGGTGGTGGTGGTTGATAGTTGAGACAATCTAATACAAGCCGATTCCCCCATTACATTACATTACATTACGTTTCTGTGCTTCCATTCGATCTTTCTAAGCTATGCCTTGCATCCAGACGGGGAGCCTACGTGTTTGTGTTCCAGATGGTGATTTTTTTGTGCTGTCCTGCGCTGTGCTGACGGGTGGCTGGCTGGGTGGTGCAGGGCCAGGTGATGAGCTAAGTGCACTTACTAGCTGGGTGACTGGGAAGTGGTGGGGTTGTGGATATGCTGTTGTGCGACCCGGGTGGAGAGGGGACGACATGTGCAGGGATATTTGATTGGCTTGCGGATTTCTGCAGGAGCATAAATATTGTAGTCTAAACGGCTGGAACGGCCTGGACCGTCTGAACTCCAAGGTTGGAGAATCGGAAGGGAGGGAGAGGGAGGGAGGTTAATTCATCCTTCTATAAGTTCCACAGCATGGGAAGAGGGTTTAATGGTTGCTAGGTGTTTTTGGTGGTTTGTGGTGGTTTACAGGGGTTACAGTGGCATACAGCACAATGCACGACACCTACCCCCGCCTAGGTGACAGGCCGGTCGAGATCGCAGGATCAGATGGTAAGAAGTCAATTCATCCTCCCCGCCCTATATGCAGGTGCGCTGTGCTGTAATAGCGAGAAGCGCAAAAAGACGAGCTAAGTAAGAACAAGGTGTGTAACGCCGTCCGGCCCATTCCGTCCTTCCGTCGCCCATGAAAGTGTTGCACCGTGCCACTACACTGACGGACGCCTGGTGAAGAAGAAGAAGCAGCAGGAAACTGTGAGTAGGTGTCCATAAAAAGTATCCTGTCGTCTCGTGCTTGTGGATGTTACGCCGCGCTATTGGTGACGCCTGGGGAAAGCCGTGAAATGCATTCGTTTCGTTGCAAAGGGAAAAAAAAAAAAAAAAAACAGAAGAAACCGAGATATTGCGTGAACGGGCGTGATAAGGTGAAGATCAGATGCGATTGAGGTCTTAAGGATGCCGTTTGGGTCGTCAAGGTTACCTCCTCGACGGGGTGGTACTCGAGCTCTTGAGGGTGCCATTTAAAAGTCGCTCGGGTTCGTTCTCGTCAGTTCGGTGTTTGTGCCTTTGACAGAGTCGCATCACCAATCCCCGGTATCCCAATTTCAGGCAGGTTTTTTGGCTGAAGAGGGAGCGGCGAGCTTCTCAGCCTCAACCCGACACAGTCCACATGTGCATTCCCACTCCCCAATGCCACGCCTGGAACAATGAGGAACGGTGACCTTCGCGTTCTCGTCCTCATAACCTTCACAACACCGACGCCCGTCACATCCCGTGCCCCAGTCGCATTTGCATCGTTTCCCGGAGCCATTCTTGTTAGAAGAGGGCCTGTGGACATTCCAAATCTCGTCCCGATCGCGACACGTCTTGCATACGCATCGCCATTTACCAGAGCAGCCATCGACAAGAGTGGAGGTGGGGGGCTTCTCGGTGTTAAAAATGCCCTGTGAGGTGGGCCTGTCGTCCTCCTTCGAAGCAGCGGCAGGAGTATTATCGTCGCCCCATTCCTTCCACTGCCTACTGGCAACAGCTTTCTGCTTAAAGGCTGCAACAATTTCCCCTTTATCCTTGCTAACATCAATAGCGGAATTCTTGGGCTGTGGCCCCTTCACTCCTCTGCCCTCAATCAAAGCGTCATCGGCATCTTTCTGAATATAATCCACCGCCTGCCGAAAATCCCAAAACTGTGTGCGCCTTTTCAACCAGGTGACATTATCATACTTCACGCTCATCTCTACGATCCCGAGCATGGCCAACCAGTTCGCCTTCGTGATCGGGCTCCCGCTCGTGCCTAAGTCCACATTCACCTCCCCGTGCCTAGCTTCACGCGTATTCTCCAGGATCTTTCGAAGCGCATCCACCCACTCCTCAGCATACGAAGCTTCCATCTCTCGCCCCTCAATCGCGCGGATGCGTTTAGAAAGATTAATCTTCAGTGCCCTGACCTCCATGACCTCGTCAGCTGTCTTCTGTAGCGCCGCTAACTGAGCCTCATTCAGCTTTGCAGATCCTGCATTGACCTCGCGGCCCTGCAACAGTCTCTCGCGGGACAGCACCTGATTGTCACGTTGCAGCGCCTGATATTCACGAGTCTGCAGCTGCTCGTCACGCTTCTGTAACTGCTCCTCACGCTGTTTCAACAGCCTTCCAATCTCCTGCCGTTGCTCTTGATGCTTCTCCCACTCGACCTCGCGGTTATGCACACTGTTCTCACGCTCCGCCAATTGGTGCTCACGCTCCTGCAACTTTTCCTCGAGCTTCTGTGACAGCCCATCGACCTCCTGTCGCTGCTGCTCGTGCTTGTGTAAAGTCTCCTCACGCAGCTTCAGCAGCCCCTCGGCCTCCTGTCGCTGCTTCTGGTGCTTCTCTAACTCTACCTCACGATTTTTCACGTCGCTCTCTCGCTTCTGTATCTTCTTCTCAAGCTTATTTAACAGCCCAGCAAGCTCCCGTTGACCCTTCTCGCGCTCATGCAAATTATCTTGACGCTTCTGTACTAGCTTAAAAGACTCATGTTGCTCCTTCATACCCTTCTCCAACAGCTCCTCACTCTGCTTCAATAAATACTCGTTGTCCTGCGGTCGTATCTTACACTCCGACGACTTTTCAGCAGGTTTCTGCAGTTGCTCCTCGCGCTTCTGTAGCTGCTCCTCACGCCGCTTCAACGCCACCTCGGCCTCATGTCGCTGCATCTCGAGGTCTAGCATCGAGCTACCAAAATCATGCATCTGATCCCAGCGCTTCTTCTGTATCTGATCCTCGCGCTGCAAAACGTTGTGTTGCAGTAGCTGACGCTCATGTTCCACGTTGCTCCAAAGTTGAGACGGTTTCTGGAGCACCTCGAGCTTCTTGAAGAGTTGCTCGCTATCAACTGCCGTTTTCATGTTCTGTTTATCGAACTGCTTCTTTCTTAGAGGCAAGTCAAACTTGTCTATCTGTCTTGCAGTGGTGCGTGTTGCTTCACCCAATGGCTTGGGAACCCATACATCTGATAAAGCCGGATCAGATATGCCATCTCTAAGCCATCTCATTTGTTCTTCCCATAAGTCATCGCGTGTCGATTTTGGGAATCCGATCAAATACTCGTGCAATGGGTCCCAAGCACTTTTGTCGCCGTTCCAGAAGGCAACCCAGAGGTCGATGTTTTTTTCGGAGTGAGAAACATCGGAATACATGACGGGTTTGGTGGTGTGTAAAGGTGCTGGGTCAGCAGCGATCATGTTCCCACCTCCAGTCGTTCCGAAGTGCTGAATCGCAGGTTGTCCCCTCTCAGTTTTCACTTCAAGTTCGGGTACCGATATGGCATCTGTAGTAGCATCTCTGGTATATGGAGAGCTATGATGGGTATTTGCAGTCAACTCTGGACCCTGCATATTCATGGGTGGCATCGATATCGACTCGTAGCTCTGGCCGGAGCGGATTTTAAGAGGTTCAGTCTTGGGGATGGCGTCTTTGGTGTCCCATTCGACCTCATCACTCTTCTCCCTCACTGGTTCTTTGCCCTTCTTCGTTGGTTCCGGGGCATCGGTCGCCAGTTCTTCGGCTGCTTTGTTAACCATGTTCGCCCAAAACTTAACATTTGTCTCGAGATCGGAAATTTCTTGCAGTATCTTTTGTACAGCCGCTTCCTGTTCAAATGCTTCTTCATTGGGCGAGCCATCTGGGTGGGTTAAGAAGACTTTGGTATTTAGAGGTGTGGCTTTCATTTGTTCCGTAACTCTCTGCAACTTGGTATGAAGCTTGCTTTGGTCGTCAGTGGAGACATGCCCTGTAAGTGCACCAATGCTCTCCTTTAGACCGTGCAGGACCTGGGAATCGCGGGACTGGTTGTTATGCCTCTCGAATCCTTCCGCTTTCTCAAATTTACTCAATAGCATAGGAGCCTTCTTCGGATTGGTTCTTTTCCAGAAGTGACCTTCTTCTTCTTCTTCGGGCTCGCGCAAGAAAAGCCTCATATCTTGCTCGTAGTTCGTAATACGATATGCCTGGTGTCGACTTCCACCACGCCCCTCCATAGATCGCATATTGTAGCCACCCTGGGGTAAGTTTTGGTAGCCAGATATTTGTATTGATTCTGGAGGACCTGTTGCTTGAATAGGTTCGCGTAGCGGACTGTCAGTATCTAAGAAGGTAGCCAAAGCTTCGATCTGAGCATCCTGGTTGGGGGTAGGGGCAAATGGCGGAGGGTCCGCAGGTTTGACGACACGCTTTCGCACCATGGCTGGTGATGTAGTGTTGAGAGATGGACTGTTTGGGAGTTAGCAGTGAGTAGAATGGTCTTTGGTTGATTACCCACCAAGGTGTCTGTGTGAAGAACGTGGTGATCTGAAAACGTATGAAGGTTATTCAACGAAGTTTGATGTTGTGAAGTGTTGGAGGAAGTCAAAAGCAAGAAGCGTGTAGTTCAATTATGTTCAGTTATGGCTGGGTTTCTTTGTGTTGTCCTGAAAGACGTTGAAGCAGGAGTCCACGCGGCTGCCTAGCTACATGCATATGTGAAGCGCGGCTATATACTTCAACCAGGGATGTTCTGGAGGAAGTACGTATGCCAGCCTCTTTTGGCAAATAGAATAAATAATCACTGCCCCCAACTAAAGTGGTAAATTTACTTCCATATTTGATCGTTCTCGTCAAATGTTTATTATTGTCGCATGAAACTGATCGGCGACGGGGTAGATGCTCTGAGTGTAGATGCTCCAAGCTTTCTTGCTGTGCAACCAATTGACAGTGAGCAACGACCAGTATAAATCAATCAAATCATTGAAGTTATAGATGAATTGTACAGCAACTCATAATAATTTATACTTATACGAAAGCACATGGCATATTTGCCTGGTATAGGCCCGTGGTGAATTCCAACATTTACAGAACCCTCATATCTTAATCAGGTTATATAATCACGTGATGTCGTTTTCAGTTTGTCAACATTCCCCTTTCCCTTTGAGAAACTCACCTAGAGCAAACGCGTCTAATGCAGCTACATGGCTGTCATTAAGCGCCCCTCCAACAAGTCCTGCCAGGGAGGTATGGCTCAGTTGGTAAGTACCAACGCCTGGCAGTTGTCACGCGAGTGCGTGTGACTTGGAAACTCAGTTCGTCTGGTTTCGGGGTTCAAGTCCCAAACAACTTGATTCTCTTTTGCTTTTTTTTCTGCTTATAGTAGCTCTTAATATCTTTCTACTTCATTCAAAAACGATATATCAAGCTCATTATCACCTGCGATCAGCTGAAATCACGTGATTTGATGAAGTGTAATATTTGCCAAGGCGGCCCCGCCTAAATGTTGTTCCGTAAAGCCCTATTGCTGTGCTAAACACAAAAGTGGATAGCGCAGAAACTCTTGGCACCCACAATCTTCTGATTTGATCGCGACAGACTATTTTACCTGGATCTTCATCGACAATCGACAAGGCGTAGGATTATACTTCTTTGCGACCACCAGTCAACATTCAAAATGGCTCCTAACACCGTACGTTTATGTCCCTGAACCGCTTTGCTGTTGGCTAGGCTTCATCACCCTTCCTGGCCTCGTGGCCTTGATGGCACGATGTCGCTGCGGCGTGATACAGTAGGCTAAGACTATTTTTATACAGAAATCCGCGAAGGGCAAGCAGGCCAAGATCACCAAGAAGTTCATCATCAACGCCTCCCAGCCGGCGTCTGACAAGATCTTCGACGTCTCTGCCTTCGAGAAGTTCCTCCAGGACAAGATCAAGGTTGACGGCCGTACCGGAAACCTCGGCGACGTTATCCAGATCTCCCAGCAGGGTGAGGGCAAGATCGAGGTCATCGCCCACCAGGAGTTCTCCGGAAGATACCTCAAGTACCTGTGAGTAGTTACCTACTGGCTGTCGAAGCTACAGTTGAGAAGCACATACTGATTCTGTTGCAGTACCAAGAAGTTCCTCAAGAAGCAGCAGCTCCGTGACTGGCTCCGTGTCGTTTCCACCTCCAAGGGTGTTTACGAGCTCCGCTTCTTCAACGTCGTCAACGACGAGGCTGAGGATGATGAGGAGTAGATTTTCTGCTCTCCTTCGGACACACAATGCAGTGAAAGCAAGCTGCCTGTTAGCAGTTAATTCTAGCTAGCCAAATGCACTTCTACCGCTACATATCTTCCTCTTTGCAATGCTTGTCTGTGATTCCAATGGCCAATGTTCCACTATGCTCTAATCCCATCAATTGGCCGTTCTTCCTCACATTGTTATCTTAATAGCCATTGAGAAAGACGGCCATTACTCCTCTTCACTAGCCAATCGCACAATTGACACTGTCACGGACCAACGATATTTAAATGCCGTTATATACTTGGTATCTGAGCGCCCACGAGCACATGTTTGTAAATTTGAAATCTGTGCCTTGCAGCGGGCGGGTGTGGCACTGGAAAGGCTGACAGGGTTTTGTGGAACCCTGAAGATCGCCCGCCGGTTAATAATCGATAGCGATTGAGCTCCGATATCCGAAATATCTCAATCAGTGAGTCCCATATTGTGTCGCAAATAAACCCACTATACCTGCCATTATACTGTACGTTTGCTACCTGATCTATGGCGGAGAATCTGTAACGGCCTCCCAGTTATCGATTGGAGGACTAATTTGCCCAGTTATCGCAACAGTACATATCCAGATAACGCCAGCCACCCGGAGAGCTAGATGATGTGCGATTAGGTCGTCAAGTCGATGTCCGCAGAACCAGTGAGCCAGAATGGCCTGAAATTGGAGAGCGCAGTGGCGCCAGATAAAAGCGGTGCTGCGCCAAAGCAGCAAAACTACAAGGGCTTCCTCGCTGGCGTCTTCTCTGGAATCACAAAGCTTGCAGGTAAGCTCCCCATGAAGAATGAAGCCGAAGGCAAGACACTGACACCTCGCGCGCGCAGTCGGCCATCCCTTCGATACGATCAAAGTCCGCCTTCAAACCTCGAAGTCATCCCAATTCAACGGGCCCCTACAATGCCTCATGCAAACGATCCGCAACGAGGGCGTCGCGGGCCTCTATAAGGGCGCCACGCCCCCATTGATAGGATGGATGTTCATGGACAGCGTCATGCTGGGCTCCCTCACATTCTACCGGAAATTCCTACACCAGAACGTCTTCACGCCTCCTCTCGCTGCCACGCCCTCCTCCTTCGCGGCGCTCCCAATCGGACACGAACAAAAGCCCCATAAGCTCCCCGTTATCGGCCACGCTATCGCCGGTGTCATGGCTGGGTCAACTGTCAGCTTCATCGCCGCGCCGGTGGAACATATTAAAGCGCGTCTGCAGGTGCAGTACTCCTCCAACAAAGCAGAGCGTTTGTATAAAGGACCTGTGGATGCCATCCAGAAGATATACCGCTTCCATGGTGTCCCAGGCCTTTACCACGGTCTGACAGCCACACTGCTCTTCCGCAGCTTCTTCTTCTGCTGGTGGGGCAGCTACGACATCTTCACGAGAAAATTGACTGAGAATACGAGCCTGAGCACACCGGCGATTAATTTCTGGGCCGGAGGGCTGAGCGCGCAGGTCTTCTGGTGCACGAGCTACCCGAGCGATGTGGTGAAGCAGCGCGTTATGACTGATCCGCTGGGAGGTGGATTGAATGATGGTGTGAGGAAGTTTCCAAACTGGAGGAGTGCGGCGGTGGCGGTGTATAGAGAGAATGGATGGAGGGGCTACTGGAGAGGGTTCCTTCCGTGCTTCCTGCGCGCGTTCCCGGCGAATGCGATGGCGCTGGTAGCTTTTGAGGGAGTTATGAGGGCCTTGAATTGAAGGGGTCTGTCTACATAGATGAATGGGAGACTCGGCGTCTGGAATTTAATGGGAATAGAAGTTTTGCACATGCTCTATCTGCAAAGTTTACCTTTGGAACCTTTGCTCGTCTTATAAATAAATATTTCGTCTGATGGACATTGTTTGAAGCTTACCGCTAGGCACATACCACTTCGCATGGTGGGGTATAAGCACAGGAAGGGAGCCAAATAATCTTACTACAGCGCAGCCAATAGTAGCCATAATTCTTACCCCATGGGAGAAAAGCGAATAGTCGGAGCCGGCGGTTATATAACATGCGTTAATCGCGCATGTACGCGTGGAAGAGCGATGTGTTGGAAGTATTCAAGGTATCAGTGGTGGCGCACCATGAAGGACCCTTCCCAGCCGAGCCCAAACTCCTAACTCCGACGGGGGAGATCGTCACCCCCTCAGCCTCGAGGGTAGCCTGGTGAACGACGGGATGCTCTTTCCTTTGTTCTCCACAGAAGGGGTAAACCGTAGTACTTAATTACATTGGTGTGCAAAGTCATATAAGCCTCTTCGTTGCCCACTTTCTAGTCTGGGGTCGACAATTCGTGGCATCCTGGTCCTTGGCGTTTGAGCTGAATACCTTGCAGCCCTTCCGGTGTAATCACGCTGATATACATATATATATCCCCAACAACGTGGAAAGTGGAGCTAAAATCATTGTTGTGAACTACGGCATCTCATATTCGAAGTAACGGCTTCTATTTGATTTCATCTACCTCGTCGTATCCGGAAATTCAATATCGCAGAGCAGCAATGGACGACCGGACGCCACTGCTGGGAGAACCATCGAGCGCTCCCCACCGTTCGTCCGCTGTCTATATCTTCCCCAGCTTCCGCTGATGAAACCACAGCTAGTTTTACGCTTGCCGGGAAAAATGCCAACGGCCAGCGAAGACCGCAGGCTATCGGCCACCGGGGTTACAAGGCGGCCTTCCCTGAGAACTCTATGGCCGCCTTCGAGGGTGTTGTCAAAGTCGGCGCCGATGCCATTGAAACGGACGTTCACTTAACAAAGGACGGTGTGGTGGTGCTCTCACATGTTTGAAGCCCTTTTTCCTGGCCTAATGAGTTGGACTAATCAACCTCCAGGACAAAACTCTTAAGCGCTGCTTCGGCCTCGACAAGAAGATTATTGACTGCGAGTGGTCGTACATAAAAACTCTTCGTACAGTGGCCGAGCCGAAGCAGCCCATGCCTCGCCTCCTCGATCTACTGAACTACGTTGCAAGCCCTGGGCTTGAGCATATATGGGTCCTCCTCGATCTCAAGGTAGTTACCCGCTGGTATTTTGAAACTGCGGTGTATTTAACAAGCTTGAACAGTTAGACAACGATTCAGACGACCTGATGCGGTTGATCAGCGAAACAATCGCTCAAGCAAAGCCATCAACGCCGTGGAAAGAGAGAATAGTTCTCGGATGCTGGGCAGTAAGTAACTATAGGGATGCTTTATTCTAACCCAGGTACTGATCATGTGTAGACTAAGTTCTTACCGCTTTGCTCAAAGTACCTACCTGGATTTCCAATCACGCATATTGGTTTCAGCATATCATATGCGCGCCAATTTTTGAAGGTTCCCAATGTGTCGTTTAACATGTTCCAAAAGGTCATGGTTGGGCCGTGGGGAGACCAGTTTTTGGCAGACTGCAAGGCATTAAACCGCCCCGTATTCCTCTGGACGGTCAACGAAGAAAAGTGGATGAAGTGGAGCATAAATAAGGGCGTGGATGGGGTCATAACAGATGACCCAAAGAAGTATTTGGAGGTGGCTGACGGTTACGATGAGAAGAAGCCCCTGGACCAGATGAGTCTAAGGGATTATCATAGCCTGGCATGGGTGAATTTATTGGTATCGGTATTCGGATTTCTATTCAGGCTCAGATTTGGATACTCCATCAAGCCGGAGGAGATGCGGATACACCACGAGGAGGTCGCAACGGGAAAGGCTTCCACTTAGTTGGAGAGAGCACGGCTACTTGGGATTTATGATTATCTGCTTCACATGAAATATGTCGCCGAGGAACAGTGCTGGCAGCGCTGTCCTCGCAGTACAATATGGGCACTACTTTATAGAACATATATTACGAATGAAATAATGTGATTCCACTAAGGCTATATTTTGCGATTAAAATTGAGACCCAAAGCCTTGCAGAATGACGTTGAGAAACGCTTGGCTTGGGCCGCGATAATAAAGTGCCAATCGCGACACGAAGCGAAACAACCCCACGAAACGCGTCTCCCTAGCTTTTATTGACTTCACCCGCCAACACCAGCACCACGAATGCGCCCAATGCTGTAATAATGCCTAGGTAAATACTCCACTCGCCTGAGTTAAATTAATGCGTTCCTGACTTTTCAATCTAGAGAAATCATTACAGTCCAGGCGGGCCAGTGCGGCAACAGCAGTATGTCTAGCGCTCTTACCTGGTCCCCATAGATCGGCTTGCTCTAGGCGGGCAATGCTCCTCAGGATACTAATGATATATAGTTGGAAGCCAGTTTTGGCAGCAGCTTTGCCAAGAACATGGAATTAGTCAGGATGGAAATCTGGAGGACTTTGCGACTGAAGGCGGCGATCGCAAGGACGTCTTCTTCTACCAGTCCGACGACACACGATACATCCCCCGAGCGATCCTGATCGATTTGGAACCTCGAGTACGTCTAGAATACGGCCTGAATAATGATGCGTACTGACAACCCCAGGTTATCGCCGGCATTCAATCTGGACCTTACAAAAACATATACAACCCTGAGAACTTCTTCGTTGGAAAGGACGGCGTCGGAGCTGCGAACAACTGGGGTGATGGATACCAAACCGGAGAGTCGGTGCACGAAGATATCATGGAAATGATTGACCGTGAGGCCGATGGAAGCGACTCGCTCGAGGGCTTCATGATGCTGCACTCGATCGCTGGTGGAACAGGCTCAGGTCTTGGATCGTTCCTGTTAGAAAGACTGAACGACCGCTTCCCGAAGAAGATCATACAGACGTACAGTGTTTTCCCGGATACGACGAATGCAGGAGATGTGGTTGTGCACCCATACAACAGTTTGTTGGCGATGAGGCGGTTGACGCAGAACGCGGACTCGGTGGTTGTCCTTGATAACGGAGCGCTCTCGAGGATTGCAGCGGATAGGCTTCACGTCCAGGAGCCTTCGTTCCAACAGACCAACCAACTAGTATGCCCACGTATTCTTCGTAATTGTTGACAGCATCAAGCTAATAACGTCAACCAGGTCTCCACAGTTATGTCCGCATCCACAACACCACTAAGATACCCAGGATACATGCACAACGACCTCGTCTCCATCATCGCCAGTCTAATCCCCACCCCCCGCTGCCACTTCCTGATGACCTCCTACACGCCATTCACTGGCACCTCCCTCGAGGCCGCCAAGACGGTCCGCAAAACCACCGTCCTCGACGTCATGCGCCGCCTCCTCCAGCCCAAGAACCGCATGGTCTCCACAAACCCCTCCAAGAAGTCCTGCTACATCTCCATCCTCAACGTCATCCAAGGCGAGGTCGACCCAACCGACGTGCACAAATCCCTCCTCCGCATTCGCGAGCGCCGCCTTGCGACCTTTATCCCCTGGGGCCCGGCATCCATCCAAGTGGCGCTGACGAAGCGGTCACCGTACGTGGAGATGCAGCACCGAGTCAGCGGGCTGATGCTGGCGAACCACACGAGTATTGCGACGCTGTTCAAGCGGATTGTGAGGCAGTATGATGGGATGAGGAAGCGGAATGCGTTTATGGAGGGGTATAAGAAAACGGCGCCGTTTTCGGAGAATTTGGATGAATTTGATGAGAGTAGGGAGGTCGTGACGGATTTGATTGCCGAGTATGAGGCTGCGGAGGATGCGGATTATATGGGTGAGGAGGCGCCGCAGAATGAGGCTGGGGATAAGAGGGTTTAAAGTGTTGTAGTGGGATGTGTGAGGTGCATGATACAAATGTTGGGTGTGGGTATTTCTGATGGCGCCCAGGAAGGCGTTTAGTGGAGTAGGGGTACGATTATGGTAGAAATGATACCAAAGCTTATGTTCTTTAGTTTGTTTTGTCTTGTCTCACATATCAGTGTTGTCATTTTATGTGATTCCGGTGAATACAATCAATGCATTACATATATACAAAATTCTA
This sequence comes from Pseudogymnoascus sp. 03VT05, assembly GCA_001662645.1. Lineage (NCBI taxonomy): Eukaryota > Fungi > Ascomycota > Leotiomycetes > Thelebolales > Thelebolaceae > Pseudogymnoascus > Pseudogymnoascus sp. 03VT05. Next base: position 36,709 of record KV459460.1, read on the forward strand.
AGCTCCCCGCATCCCAGGGCTTCCCATATCCATCTATTACATTACAACTCGTCAAACACTCTCTGTAGACATCGCTGTGTGTTTTTTTCTGGGCCGAATCCGAACCTCTTCCGTATTCCCCTTTGAAATTATAAAGGACGGCATATCATGCGATTATTGGCGTATCCAGAGACGTGAGGCCAAACGCCAGTGTGCGCCATCTGTAGTCGGAGAATTTCTCTCAACACTTCTCATAATCCCCAGGCCCCTTCAGTCCCACTTCCCCCTCCACCTCCCAGCGACCAAAACTCCAGCCTGCCTTCCAATCCCCCACCCCACAAACGCGCCCACCGCAACGGTAATAGGCCACGCCTGCCACGGCCTATCCCAATCCAGCGGAATGGGAATCGCGCCGAGCCACGAGCCAATCAGCGTGCCAGCCGCAGCGCCAAAGACCTCATCCATCGGCGCGGTGAGGGACAGGATCTCAAGCCAGTGTCTGGGTGACAGGGGGCGGGCGTAGAAGAGCGGGAAGAGGGCCAGGAAGGCGATGTGTAGGGTTAGGAGGGTGGTTTGTGGGAGGTGTGTAGTCAGCGGTGCGCCGAGGAGGATGGCGGCTAGAAATACGGGGGCGGCGGAGAGGATCGTGAGGATGAGGGAGAATGCGAGGCGCTGCAGGGAGAGCTGTTAGTGTGTGGACTTCAATATCTGCGGAGGTAGGGGACGTACGTAGACAATATCAAGCGCAGGACCGATCAACTCATTCTCCTCCTCCTTCTTGGACTGTGTGCCCGGCGATCCAGCCTTAGCTTTCGGCTTCTTCTTCTTCTTCTTTGTGGCCGTGCCGCCGAGGGCGGGTTGCAGACAGATGGCGCAGTATGCGCTCTGGATGAGGACGAGTCCGGCGGCGCCGTATGTGAGGGAGGTTATGGGGTCGGCGACGAGGCGGGGCAGGCTGAAGAAGACGGTCGATAGGAGGAGGGGTGTGTGGACGTGCGTGTAGACGTGGGAGAGGGTAGTGTTAAGCTTGTAAATGGCTGTTGTGGGTGGAGGGGGGTTTGAGGTTGGGGCCGGCGTCGTAGGGGCCGCTGGGGATGGTGGGGGTTTCGCAACGGCTGTGGGGGGTGTTGTTGAAGGCATTTCGAAAGGTTGTTGCCTGGCAAGGCAGCTTTATGAGGGATGCCGGATTGATGGTGTTCCTGAGGGAGACTCGTCGTTGCGTCAAAGGTTATCCGCGACGACGTTGTTACGGATTGAAGCGAGGCGCGCGACTTTCTTGCAGGGGTAGGTCCACCGTGGGCCTTGGCATCATCATTCGATATCAGTTTATTGCCTCACCACATTTCGCATTTTAGACATTCTAAATTTCATATTTCGGGCATTATTTATATAGTTTCATCAGCCAGTCTCCCATCTAGCTATTTTTTTTTTTAGCTATCTCAAGCCTTTGGCACCAGGCCCCTCAAGGACAAATCATAAACCACATCCTCGATCTTCTTGACCTGATATTTAATGCTATCACTCCTGCGCCTCAAAGAGTCATTCTTGAGGTTCAGCAGCTGGAAGCCGGCGAACAAGTCCTTAACGAACTTGCTGATCGCAAGCGGGCGTGCGAAGTCACCCAGCGTGACAGAGTTAGTCGCAAGGCGCGCGAGCTCCTCGATCAGGCTGATGAGGGAGTGGAGGTACTCCTCGATGGTGATATGGAAGGAGTCCTCGACCTTGAGGTTTACGGGGACTGGGGTCAATTAGCATGTGCTGTAGTTATCGAGTAAATTGCCTGGGTGAACTCACCACCGAGAACATCGCCAACTTCGTCTATTGTGAGGAGCCTGCCTGCTTCGGCGGGCTTCGATTCCGTTGCCATGCCACCCAACCATCCACACAGAAGGATTGCAAAGATGACATTCTGGATATCCTTCGTCCACATGGCATTATACCTATGCGCTCGTCAGCTCCGCTCGGCCTGAACATGTCGCACCACGTGATAATACATACTTGTAGTACGGGAATTTGCTAGCCACCTTAGATAGCTCCCCAACGCTCTCAACTTCACTCCTGATAGCTGCCTCAGCGGCCTCAATCACAGGTTGCACTGCAAGTTATCAGTCAGTTGAACTTCAGAGCTAGGAACAGAACAAACTCACGCTGAGCTGGAGGCGTTGAATGGGCGCGAGAGAGGATGGAGTGGACAGAACGGCCTTGTCTCTCAAGCTTCTGGAGGATGGTCTTGATCTGTTCACGCACTTCGGCATCCGCATCAATGGAGGTCTGTAGGTCTTCGAAGATCTGGGCGTCCATGAACGCGTCCGAGACTGGATCGGACATGGTGGGTGAGTTGGACTGGTCGGGCAGGATTGACAGATAATTTCTGATTGGGTCCTGTTTATATAATGAATAGATGGCAATCACAGTACCAAATAAATTATTGAAGGTGTCCGATTCTGTAGAGAATATTATATTTTTCAATGCTTCGAAGACTCAAACCACAATATATTCATCACGTGTACATATTTGTAGCCCATCGGCTAATCCCCGGGACCTTCCAATAACTCCAAAGACCTCCTTCCATTGTCAAGAACAAGATCGATATCTTGTCCGATGTTCGCTACGTGCTGTTCGATATGGCTCTAGCCTAAATACTCCGTCCTCATACAGGATATTACTTGCATATATTCCCATGTAGGGCGCAAATACGGGCGCCCGTGGACAGACCACAAGCTGAAAACTTCCCCTCCTGTAAGCCGGCCAATGGATGCACCGCCCAGCCGTGTCAAAGCCCAGATGCGGGAACGCATAGATACATTGGCAACGTGGGAATTCTTATTTCCTTAGCAAGGGCAATAGCAGAGCATTTTTTGCAAATAAAGTGGTATTTGGTCTTAATCCAACTTCTACGAATGCTACCCATACTACAGGGCCCATATCGTCGAAGTAACGGGACTCACTCGGTCCCATTGAAAAGGATTTAGGGTTCTACTCAGTAGTTCGCTCTTATGCTTAATGTAACGTCAGTGTGCAGAGGAATGCGGGGATACGAGCTTTTAGCCTGCTTTTCTTATAATAACGGCACTACTGTAGGTGGCCGCCAACCAGGATACTTCATTTGAGCCATGGCCGCTCTTTTCCATTTCTTTGGCTTGGTATCCTGGGCTCTCGTATGAGAGCTCTCAGCCCGCGACGTCAGCGGCACGTGTGACGAGGGCAATACGAGGGGCATGGTACGCGGGTACTTTGCTAAGATATAAGAGTCTTGCTTTTTCTCATTTCTCGTTCCGTTTGTTTCTTGACCGAAATGATATCAGATCTTCAAAACACCAAAAAGAACCAACTGAATTCTCTCTTTACGCTGTCACAGACACATATTCTCCATCCACAGCAATGGCGATATCACGTCTCAGCCTCTCCTCGGCACTATGCCTCGCCATATCGTGAGTGATCCTCTCAAAGCAGTATCAAACACTCATCTAACAAAACATCCTTCCTCACAGCCTCCTCCTCACCCCCATTACCGCTCATAAGCCCCAAGTCACAGTCTACACAACCGTAACCCAATGCCCAACCACCACCCACCCAACCGCCACAGCTTCCACCGCGGGACCCCCAACCAAATGCGTCACAATAACCAGCACCACCACCCCCGCTACCTGCAACCCACACCAATCCTGCCCCATCATTGCCTGTCCCGCAATCGCCTTCCAGGAAATACAACCCTGCGGTTGTCCATCTATTGTTCCCACCGTCTATGAGCCCACTGGCTGCTGTCCAGGGTGTATCATACCCACAGCAGTAGCTATGGCAACGGGCTGTCCAACAACGCCTCCGCCGCCGCCGTGCGCGGTCATCACGTCGACGGTGCCGCCGGCTTGTCCGAGCATTTCGGGGTGCATGGTGCCGGATTGTGTTTATCTGGAGACGCTGACGATGGGGTGTGATTGCTCGGGGGTGTCGACGGTGACGGAGTGTGATGGGAAGTGTCCGGGGTGTTGGACCGAGTATCAGACTCTGCATGTTCCGTGTCCTACTAGGCCTCCCCAGTGAGTGGGTTGGTGTATTGATGAGAGGATTGGAGGAGAGGGGTAGTGTCTGATGATAGCAAGTTTAGCAAGCTGCTTGTGATTATGGAAGATTTTTACTTTGAAACCACAACTTGCATTTGTGAACATTCGGGGTATATTTTCTAGATGTTAATATTTAAGTTTAACCAACTTTATATCCTGCCAACTTATCTGTTTCTCTTTCTCGCCGCCAAATACTCGTCAAAAATCCTCTCCGCCACAGCCTCGCCACTCATATACGCCCCCGCAGCCGTCCCCAACTCCTCAAACGGCGCAGTATGCTCCCCAGCAAACCACAATCTCCTCTCAGGGAGCCCGTGTCTAATTGCCTTGACATCCTCAACCGCGTTCTTGATCCCCACCTGGAAATTACAGTAGCTCCCATGCCCGGCCAGTTCATCCATCTGCCACGCGGTGCTCAGAATCGCCTTGGGATTGCAATTCTCGTCGTCGGCCGAGAAGTTGGGGAGCAGAGAATAGTAAGGGCGGAAAAACTCGTCCAGTAGAGCATAGTGCTCTTCCGTCGACTTTTCGAAAGCAATTCTGACGATGTAGCTTGCACAGTCGCCATAGAGGTAGAAAAGTAGTGTTGGACGCCGGTTTTCGGGTGAGAAGGCAGCGAGGTTCCAGATTTCTTGCGGCCAGCACTTGGGGTTCGTATCTGCTGCGTACTTGGGTTTGAGCCAGTTGGTGTACCCCGCGAAATTATCCTCTTGGTTTACAGTCCAGAACGCAGAAGGGAACGTAATGTATACCTGCAAAGATGTCAGCATGTGAGAGGACAAATAGACGTCATGCTAACCTTTTCGAGGTGGCCAATGGAAATGGCATCCATTGCATCAAATAGCCTCTGCGGCAAGCGTGGATAAAAGCCCCTCTCTTTGACCTGCTTCAGGGTTCCAAGCGGTACAGTACAAATAAGCTCATCAAACGAGAGAATCTCCGCGTCCGCCTTCGTGGTCGCCAACTTCACCTCGCCAGAAAATCGGTCAGTCGGCGTTACAACTTTCATTACCCTCGCTCCAAGCCGAATGTCTGCCTTCTCGCGAGGCAGCTTAGCTATCCTGTCCAAGATGGCCTCGTATGTTGTTTCAATGAACGACTCGTCTAAAAGAGTTAGACACCGCCAACTCGAAGAGATCGTATGACTTACCTCCGCCACAACACTCCTCCATCCAAGCAAACCGCAGGCTCTGCCTCCAGACAGGGTGGCCAACGTAGGCACCCCACATTTCACTCATGCTTAATACGAGCTTCTGGTCCTCGGGCCGGCCTGGGAGCTTCTGATCGATAGTAGCTTTAATGTAGTCATACAGACTTGCGGATTCTGGTATCGACATCCCATTCTCCACGCTGAATTCAAACGCGTCTTCTATCATCTCCCATAGCAATGTTGAGAGTTCAGCTGACTTCTCGGCCGGAAGAAGTTCCCCATCAGACGTGAAGATGTTTTGCCTGTTGTTCCAGTGGTAGGGGCGTGTTCGTTTCTATTGCCAGATCACGGATTGGGTGTTTGCCGCCAGGGGCGTGCTATACGGTGTTAGACATGTACGAGGGATGTAGAAATGGAGCAGCTTGCAATCCAATTTGGTCCACTTGAAGAACGTTAGCTCTATGTCAACCAGCGATTTACAAGTGCCACATACGTATCCACTCTATATCCCAGTTTATCACTCTGGCATATCTGAAAGCATTGTCAGCCCATGCTACAAGAACACCTGCTCCATCGGTGTATAAACCTACTCTTCCACCAATTCGATCCCTCGCCTTAAGTATCGTCACCTTAAACCCCTTCTGGATCAGTACATCCGCAGCTCGTAGCCCAGATATACCAGCACCAATAATGCCGATATGAGGGGGATTACGAGGATTACCAAGTGTCGTCGGCTTCTCCTTCTTGTCAGTCATATCGGCTATTCTTCGCGTTTGATTGAGATGTAGTAAAGGACAAGGATTCAGGTATTTCACAAGAGTGATGAAAGCTTGAGGGGTTGAGGGGGGGTTTATGTTCGTTTCAGGGTATTTATTTTTCTCAATCGTATGATGCTTGCGCAATGTGATGGGCGGCATGAGGGGCCAAGCGCTAGCCCCACGTCAACCCGCTTCTTGGGAGACGGGCAGGCGAAGCCCAACGCATCGAGCTGCAAGGCAGATTGCAAGGTTCAGATATATATGCAGTAAATCAATACGCCTCATATTTGCCTCATGATCCGTAATCAATTTTGCCGTTAATGGCAGGTGGTTTAGAAAGATGAGGCCATTCCGATCATGATGCGTGCATTTATGTCATACTAGTAAATATGGAGACCTATGCGGGAACGGCCTTATAGCTTATTCCAACTTCCTTCGGGGTCCTTCCTCCAACAAATACGCCTCTTTCGCTGTAAAGTGCAAACTCCTAACAATACCGTCTAAATCCCTTTAAAAATCTTCAACTCCATAACGTGAATCCCTGCATCACGGGACGCACCCCGTGACGGGACAAACTATTGGTACTTTGAATTCAATTGATTCTAAATTTGTGAGTTCATTGAAAATTCCAGTATTTTTGTGCCAGTCGTGTTGTGTGACCACTCCTGGACAGACTAAACCCCAGCTACTCTGAAATTTACGATCATGTCGTCGCTGTCGCGCCTAATTGCAGAGGGCATTAATTTGAAATATAATTGAACCCCACCTCGAGCTACAGCATCACCACGAACCCTTTATCATTCCTAGTACCTATAAGAGAGTCCTTATCTAAGCTTTAAGGCTCTACTACAATGCAGGAGATCGTCATCAGCCTTGTGGCGGCTGTATAGCGTAAATTCATGCATGGTCACCACACAGATTAATACCTCCTACGTCTCTATGATGTAATTCGCTTACAACACACCTAGCAAGGCTGTAGTTGATCACGGACTATAGCTGATCTAGACTATGCCTCATTAGGGCTGTTTGGATGAATATGAATACTTGTTATAGGGGACTAACTAGCTTTGTTTTACTTAGCCACTACAAACTGTAGTCTGTTTTTAGATTTAGTCCTTAGGCCACACGTGCAGCCTTATCCCAACACAAACCTTAGCTATAGGAACAAAGATGTCTATGACACCCTCTCTTTATCTACCTTATCATAATAATAATGACAGAATTTCTTAGTCTTACCTTAAGCATTATTATAGTTATTAATTTATCTACAAAGATTACTTTATAGTGCTCTAAGTACTACACTAATGTTAAGAATGCCTAAGACAATATTAAACGCCTTTAATAGGAGACCTAAGGATTAAAAGCAATGCTTAAGAGGGTCTAGTCACTATGTAATAGTCTAAATAGTATGAAACTCTAGGAATCCTAGAGCTTGCATAAGGCAGTTAAGGACTGCAAAAGGTAGCTTAAAATATGTACATACATTGATATTTCTTATATTTGTATATAACTTATGTTCTGTGACCACTGCTAAACACTCTAAACCCCTCCTACTAGAAAATCACATTAGCGTTGTTGCCCTCTAACCTAACTTACAGAGAGTCTCTATTCATAGCATAATAGAATTCCTCTATTACAGCTCCACCATTAGTGTTACGGCTCAGATTAGGATGTGATTAGCTAGGCGACTCCTAGGACAACAGGTCTCTAGAACTAATAGCATCCCTAACCCCACATGATGGATATTCGGATAGTTGGGATATTTAGGAATATCCAAATATCTAGAATATCCATTTGGCCACGTGATGGATATTCAGATAGTTAGGATATTTAGGAATATCCAAATATCTAGAATATCCCTTTGGCACAACGCCTCTATATAAGTAGATAGTTAGTTCTTAGATAGGAGCTTTGTGCTCAACTTAATACAGTATTTGTTATATACTAGTAACATGTTTTATGAAAGCCTTTGTGTCTAATCCCCTGCCTCCTCTGTTAAGTTAAACCAACAAAACCTCTATGAGTCTTATACGTTTAAGGCCTAGCGTTACAATTAATTACAATCACTATGCTTAAAGACTTCTAAGGATGGGTTTGTATTTTGCCTAAAGGTTGCAAGACAAGTGTGTTAAATTGTTGCTTTAAAGCCTTCTTAGAGATTCCTAGGTCAGCTTCAATTGCATTCTAGATGTGTGGCGCTAAGGAAGGTAGTTTTTAGATGAGCTGAGTAGCAATTGTTATAATAAACATTCCTATGTGGCCATAGTCGCCTTCACCCCTCTTAAAGAAGAAGCTGGCGCTAAGGTCTCCCTTATTAGCAAAGGTTTAGGCCACTGTGCAGGAGATTGTAGATTTGCTAGTGCCCGCCATACCGTTCAGCTAGAATATACGTTCGCTGCCTTAATTGCTAGCCTAGGTATCTATTTGTCAAAGTAGTTCCCCTTAAGTGCCTTAGTAACATCTGGCATTGTGTTCTTTGCTATAGGAGTCGAACTCAGCGTTGTTAGCAGACTGCAGTTTGTTAAGAACGATTTTTTAATAGATGTTAAGAATTTGTAATCTATAAGCACCACTCACTGTTAGCTTCTGTTATTTAAAATATAAACGACATCACATACTCTTAGTCAACTTAGAGACTAAAAGATATGTTGTCCTTGCAATTTCTAAGTTTCTTCATAATTCCATCTACCTCCTTGCTCTTAAGAGGCCATCTTAAGGCGCGCATTCTATAACAACTCATTAATTTCTTTGTTGTACAAGGCTTAAGTTTTGTCTCTAGCTAGTTGAGCTGCTTTTTGCAGTCCTTAACTGCCTCATGCAAGCTCTAGGATTCCTAGAGTTTCACACCATTTAGACCGTCGCATAGTGACTAGACCCTCTCAAGCATTGCTTTTAATCCTTAGGTCTCCTGTTAAAGGCGTTTAATGTCGTCTTAGGCATTCTTAACATTGGCGTAGTACTCAGAGCACCATAAAGCAACCTTTGCAGATAAATCGATAACTGTGATAATGCTTGAGGCAAGACTGAGAAATTCTGTCGTTATTATTACGATGAGGCAGATGAAGAGAGGGTGTCGCAGACATCTTTGTTCCTACAGCTAAGGTTCGTGTTGGGACAAGGCTGCACGTGTGGCCTAAGGACTAAATCTAAAAACAGACTACGGTTCGTAGTGGCTGAGTAAAACAAAGCCAGTCCCCTGCGACAAGTAACTTACTCGTACCCTAGGATTCACGTGTTTGCAACATCTGGTCTGTGCGGGAATTGCTCAATTTCAGCACGGTAGCTGTCAGGCATACGAGCGGCACAGGTCCCATAATCTAGAACACATTGAAAAATGTTACAGTCTATTTAATGCTCTCTTCCATCTGTTATTATATTGCATCCCACCAAGCAGCGAAAGACAAACGTCTTTCGCAGTTATCGCAAGTATGCAACTGTATTGCTTTATCTTGCTTGGACTTTGTGGTGCCTTACATGTCTCTACTACAACTTTCAACAGCTTAACGAATGATCCGACTGGGCTGGCTACAACAGACCAATATCAACTTAGAGCGACCAACAATGGGCAAGCAGAACAACAACCAATCGCGATCACAGAAAACGCTTCAGCACACCAAAATTGTGCGGTGTGCGACGGTATCTCGAAGATGATCGGAAACCCTTTTGAAGAGTCTTTCAGAGCCGCTCTCAAAATCCAACCACACTCTCCCGAGGCAACATGTCAGATCCATACACCTTTTCGCCCACCCAGCGCGGAAGAGTATGGCTTATACGACGACTCAGAGGAGCTGGAAACTGTATATCTGTTTAAAGCGCCTCGCGACTCACGTTTTGGCATCAGTTTTGGCAGATCACGCAAGTGGACACTGTTACAGCTTCTACAGAAGCCTGATACAGAGGGAAGCAGTCACCATGGCCGAGCAAGGCTTGTTGACCCGGAGTGGATTGACTTGGATATTCTCAAAGAGTGGGTTAGCACGTGCGCAAATGAGAATAATGAGGCATGTGAGAGCAGCCATTCCGCAGTTGACTATGACCTGCAGCGACCAGGCTTTCTCATTGACGTGGTGGAGGGCTGTTTAGTCAACACATCCTCCATAGCGGATAAATCATTACAATACGTTACACTCAGTAATCCCAAGGACAGTCCTGGCAACCGAAGTTATCTTTTCACAACAACTGATAATCTAGCGCAACTCCAGGAGCCTAAGAGTCTCCTCGGCCCTAATTTTGCGGCCAAAATGTCACCCACGTTTCGAGACGCAATTGAACTTGTACGACTATTAAAGTTTCGATACATCTGGATACCCACTCTCTGCATCATCCAGGATGAACCTAGCAGCCGAACTACTGAGACTGCAAAGATCGGAGATATCCTAGTCGGAGCTATCTTCTCCATTAAACAACTCTGCGATCTCGACGCCATGCAAGGGATTCATGGTATCAAAGAACTGACAAACCCACAACCTAGAGACTTCGTTCAGAAAATATACCCATGGGGAGATGAGACACTTATCCTATTAGGTCAAGGTCTATATGGTTGTCGGAATGAACAACAGCCACTGGCTGGACAAGATGTTGGCCTGGTGGCATGGGCTCTACAAGAAGCATACCTATCACGTCGACAGATTCGATTTGGTTTCAACAGTGTTGAATGGCTCTCTAGCTCTTGTCGGAGCTCGGAAGATATTGCCAGGTTTTGCCATAAGAACTACGGTCGCATTAGGCCTCTCGATTCTGTACGCCGTGACCCATATGCCTTGAATGGTCTGGACGGTCCCGAGACGTATCAAACGCATTGGACTGATGCATTATCAATACCCTGGTTCTCTATGAGCCATTACTTCCAGGCACTCACTGTATTAACAGAGATAGACCAGTCTGCCGGTGGAGAAATTCTTGAGGATGCCGCTGGCCTGCTCTCCCATTTAGGATCCAACTCCCAGCGCACTTTCCTATGCGGTATGCCTGAAGAGCGTCTTGACATTGCATTACTCTTTACAATAAGCCCCAGGGATCTATTTCGTGGTGCTCATCGACGAGTCATCGGACCGCCATCACTGCCGGGTCTTCCATGGCCAAGCTGGTCCTGGGCAGGATGGATCGGCACGGTGTATATAGGGTCAATGATGGATTCCTCTGGCCATTGGGAACACTTCTCCGAGGCAGACATTATACCTATAGTCGAGTGGTATGCCAGTGAATCTCCCAGTCCAGATGCTCCCAGGCGTCGGTTGGAGACCCGCCTGTGGGATGATGCGAAACAGCAATTCCAGCATAACACTCTTGAACCTCTTCCCATCGGTTGGGCCCGGCAGCATCGTGACGTGATGTTCGACAGTCCACGCCCTATTTCAAGGAATGAAGGCCGTCCAGGTTTTGACGATACCATTATTTATACTCACCAATCCCTACCAAGTCTCCAGTTCGTCTATCCTATACCAATGCCGCCAAATAGAAACGAATCAGCCACGAGCACGTCGCGCACTAGTATGACTACAGAGAGATTTATATCAGGCATGGTCGATCGAATGTTTCTCTACATAGCGGCTAGTGATTATAAGCACTGGTATATTAACCAACCGTACAAGCTTTACGATGAAAATGGTCAGCACGTCGGCGTCTTGCAGTCGACCGGTGGGGACGATTTAACCGGACTACTCGGGATTCCCACCCCCAAATTCGGTAGTGTTGACGTTAACTCGAAAGCAAACGCAACTGAGAATATCCCTACGGATGCAAAGGCCAGGTTAGAGGTAATCGCTATATCAAGAATGTATGCTCGACCGGAATCTGACCTACCCGAATTTATGGCCGATGGCAAAAGCCGATACGATAACGCCAACTTTTATGAGTTCTACAATATTATGTGGATCGAGTGGACAAATGGAGTTGCTTGTCGAAAAGGCATTGGGCGTGTAAGTGCGGAGTACTGGGAGCATTTGCAGCATGAAACTATTCATTTGGTTCTAGGGTAACAAAGGGCTGCTATGGCACTTTTCTCCCGACTATGAACATGACATGATATTGACAGCTTTGCGGGTGCAGGGAAAATAGGGTTTAAGCGCAGTCGAGTTAGGCTAGCCAGAGCCTCGTTTATTCATATGCCTGCAAGGCAGTTGTGTCTGTTGGCTTCGTATGATAATAGAAGTTGCAGGACAATGTATTATAGTCTAAAATTTGCATCTTACCAGAGAGATATCACCCTTCTTCAGCCTCTAGTCATTACTGCCTTACCTGTGTTCTTCTGACCCTAGTATTCTCATAGTATGTCCGGTCAGACCTTTTGGCAAAGCCCCTTCCGTGAGAGTAGGTTTTGGAGCGAGCCATCCTCGACGTTCGAACAACTGTGCGAGCGCGGCTTTAGTGATTTAATATTAATGCCAGCTTCTAGAAAGTAATGGAAAGTAGATAGAAGTATACGACAAAAGGCTAAACCTTGGAGGTCGGTGGGAAGAGCTAAGTGGATAATGATCAAAGTGTAAATAGCGCTATAAGGCCATAAGGATCCTCTACTACCAAAGCTCCTCGCCTAAGTAAAAGCTCTTCCACCACGTCGTGCTCGTTCTCTGCCGCCCAGGAGATCGGCGTCCGGCCACAGCTGTCCTTCGCATCCACCTCGGCGCCCTGCTCCAGCAGCAGCTTCACGACGCCCTCGCGCCCGCTACTTGCCGCCCTCGATAGCGGCGTCCGGCCGTACGTTGTATCCTTCGCATCCATCTCGGCGCCCTGCTCCAGCAGCAGCTTCACGACGGCCTCGCGCCCGTCCTCCGCCGCCAAGGAGAGCGGCGTCCGGCTAGAGCTATCCTTCGCATCCACCTCGGCGCCCTGCTCCAGCAGCTGCTGCACGACGCCCTCGTGCCCGTTCTCTGCCGCCCAGGAGAGTGGCGTCTGGCCGTACTTTATATCCTTCGCATCCACCTCGGCGCCCTGCTCCAGCAGCAGCTTCACGACGCCCTCGTGCCCGCCCTCTGCCGCCCAGGACAGCGGCGTCTGGCCGTACGTATCCTTCGCATCCACCTCGGCGCCCTGCCTCAGCAGCAGCTGCACGACGGCCTCGCGCCCGTTCCTTGCCGCCAAGGACAGCGGCGTCTGGCTGTACTTATCCTTCGCATCCATCTTGGCGCCCTGCCTCAGCAGCAGCTTCACAACGCCCTCGCGCCCGTTCCCTGCCGCCCAGGAGAGCGGCGTCCGGCTAGAGCTATCCTTCGCATCCACCTCGGCGCCCTGCTCCAGCAGCAGCTGCACGACGGCCTCGCGCCCGTTCCTTGCCGCCAAGGACAGCGGCGTCTGGCTGTACTTATCCTTCGCATCCATCTTGGCGCCCTGCTCCAGCAGCAGCTTCACGACGCCCTCGCGCCCGCTACTTGCCGCCCCCGATAGCGGCGTCCGGCTAGAGCTATCCTTCGCATCCACCTTGGCGCCCTGCTCTAGCAGTAGCTTCACGACGGCCTCGTGCCCGTCCTCTGCCGCCCAGGACAGCGGCGTCTGGCCGTACTTATCCTTCGCATCCACCTTAGCGCCCTGCTCCAGCAGCAGCTTCACGACGCCCTCGTGCCCTTTCATTGCCGCCCAGGACAGCGGCGTCCGGCCGTAGCTGTCCTTTAGGTTAGCTGCTAAGCTACTCTCAAGGAAATTGTAAAGAGGTTTCTCAACACTAAAGTATGCTACTAGGTGCAGCCCTGTCATTTGCCTGGGGAATCGTTGGCTATACCCTGAGTCTTCTGGATAAAGCTTCAAGTTAAGAAGTGCTTGGCTCGATGCTTCTACTTGGGCATTTTTCTCAAGAAAGCTAATGACTTCTGCGACTAACGTGAAACCCTTTCGAACATGATGTCCCCAATGATGTGAGGCATAGTCATAAAGCGGATTTGACTTCAGCCGTTCTTCAAAGTTTTCATCGTTTTCGCAAATTCCATTTTCGAAGTCGTTGAACGAGAGGTACGTAACACATATGGTCGCGATATTAGTTTCTGCGCGTGGGAACCAACGTTTCTGTGTTCGCTCGAAGTATTCCTGTGTTGTGTAGTGGACTAACCGAATAATAGCGCTTTCCTCATCGACTGTAACTAGTCCAGCACACACTGAAACAATGTCTTCTATTGGAGACAAATTCTCTTTGTCAAATTCTAACTCCCCAAGTTTTACTGCAAGTGCATGCGCAAGTTCAACCGTCGTCAGTGGCCTCTTCGCACAGGTGATCCATGAGAGGACCTGCTTTGCAAGCTTTTCATCGCCGTCAAGCTGGCCTTCAATTCTTTCCATAGCGTCGTTGTATGCGTCATCGTATGCATCGCTTCCAGTTGAGAGCCCTTTTAAAGCAGTACGGATAGCATTTGGGTTCCTCTTGTCCTTTAGTGAATCAAAGTGGAGTTGTGCAAGCAAGATCCTATAATCGTAAGCATTGTTTGACAGCGGCTAGAAGTCACATAAGTTACATCCCATTAACTGATTTTACAATTTCCATCTTTACTTCGCTCTGTAATTCTGTACTACGCTGAACACATCTGGGCAGCTGCGACATATGTCCATCTACGTATCTCCGCACATCTTGATCGGTTGCCCGGATCTCTAATCGCATGCTGTTTTTAAAGTGTTCGTGGATTTCTGGAATAAATCTCGAAGTGGAAAAAATACTTGCTCTAGACTTCGCCTGCAAGTCAAAGATCTCTCTCAAAAGTTTTGCCCTGCAGCCATCAGATGCTTGGCATTCGTCAAGTGCGTCAATGACGATGAAGCATCTCGAATATAGAGCAGCGACAGATTGGAGAGCACTCGATAATTCATTGAACGTTGGTCGCATCTGGTTCTTCTTATGGCTGTCGTAGAGAGATTTTATGATCTCTGGTAGAGGAGATAGGCCTTGAGCTAGCTGCTTTAGCAGACTTGCGAGAAGTCCTTCGGCATTCTGCTCGTCTTGCCGACGAAAGTTGCAGTATAGATATGCGATGCCAATTGTCGTGTCTTTCTGGAAATTGGCATGTAGATAGTCGACCACAATTGAGGTGAGAGTCGTCTTTCCTGCTCCAGGAATTCCTGGACAGAACAATACCTGCTGGTCGATCTTTACCCATGCCTGAAATTCTGCTGATTCCAAAAGCCACTGACCAGTACCTGCCTCCCGCCGACTAATGAAGTCGCACTGTTGAGTAGCAAAGTCAATTAGTGTGAGCCAGTTCAGTACTGTTTGACGTCCTTGATCTTCTTGGTGCTGCACTAACTTGACCACATTATCTCGGGTAAGTCGTCCGTTGAACGCGTTAAGGAGGCTAATATTTGTAATAACGCGGCTCCGGAGTTGGTCGATGTCTTCTTGCTTCCAATATAGCCTCTTCCACACTCTTTTGATTCTCCTGCCAACAACCCCGCTTTCAGGACTGAGCTCAATGTTCTTGTCTAGTATTCGTTGTAGTTCGTCGAGAACATTTCGACAACCTTTATCGATGTCTTCCAGATCCCTCTTCTGTTTGGTGTCGAGCTCTCGATTTTGCAATGCAACCGCAGCATCTTGAAGGACGATCGAGAGTGTTCGGACCCTATTTTGGACATGATAGTCAGCATAGATCGACCTCCTTGCTAAAAAACGCACTCGTCTGAGACAGCCTTGAATTGGATCGGCGCGTCGACGAATTCTTGCCGTATTTTGAAAGCAAGCTGGAGTACTGTAATGAAATCGCCAACGCTAAATCCAAAGCTCATTATGAAGCTGGCTTGCACATTATCCTACATGAAGGAAATGAAGGATGGCACAAAGCGAGAGTAAGAGATAGAGTCGTCGTTGGACGACGAAGCATGCTGTTTGCGCTCAGCCTCAAAAGGCTCACTCTGGCGCCTAAAGGGCAGGTTTCTGGGCATGGTTGCACAACCCATGTTGTACTTGTGATGCGGCATGCATTCGAATGGTGCTGCCTAATTACTTCATGTATGCCTGAGGCTGGAAGCAATTCCTCATGCGACTCAACGGCATTGGAGTCGTCACACACAGCCACAGTTCAAAAGCCACAGCTCAACAGCCACAAGCGTTAGTATTTGGAAGTACCAGCCCATGTGCCAACGTCGAATGGCACTGCACTCCCTGGTCACCACAAGGCTGAAAATGACTTTTCAACGTCGTGGTGAGGCTCGGAAACCCAGATCAAAGTGTTATATGAGTTTGAGAGGTTGAAATAGCTCCTGGTGGTGCTGTAAGTCAAGGGTCCTATTATACTTCGAATTGACGCCCTTCGCAATCAAGCGCGACAGCGACGACATGATCGTAAATTTCAGAGTAACTAGGGCTTGGACTGTTCAGGGGTGATCACACAACACGACTGAGACAAAAATATTGTAGTTTTTAATGGCTTCATAAATTTATAATCAATTGTATTCAAGGTACCAAATATTTGTCCCGTCACGGGGTGCGTCCCGTGATGCAGGGATGCACGTTAATAAACTCCATCTCGCCGTCAAAAAAGCGTCTAAATCATACCTCCACACTTCATCTGTCAGTATTTCAAACGATTACTAAAAAGCGAGTCATCTTACCTTCGGGGTTTATCATTATCGCTTCCCGTACCTTCAGATCCCTCTCAGCCCTCTCCTCTTCCAGCACAATCACAATATTTGCATGACCTCTATTTGTCGCGAGACTCTCCGGCGTGTCTCCATCTACATCCATATTATTCAGATCCGCACCGTGATCGAGCAACAGGCGGCAGATTTCACATGACCTCCGTATCCGCACATACTCAAAGCGGGCCACTGCATCAAATCAGTAAAATATTCCCAGCATGAGAAGAAACATAACTTACACCCCATCGATCCCTAGCATTCACATTTGCACCCGAGCTGATCAGCTTCGCCACTTTAGAGATATCCCCATCGCTAGCCGCCTCAATAATCGCCGTCTCCTTCTTGAACATCTTGAACAGCACAGACGACACACTCGAAGCCCTTCTCACCCTGAGATCAGTTCTAATATACGCCGTAGAACTGTCAGGGTTGATCCGCGAAGGGTGCCGCGACAATTCAGCTGCGAACTCCTCGTTCGCAACAGTGATGGAAGGCAGACTCGGCGCAGTTGACGTGCCACCAATAGACGCCTCACCATTCGACGTGCCCCCGATCGAACCAGCGTACCCCGAGTCAAACGAGCCGGCAACAGCGGACCGTCGCGAGCTGTTATCCATTTCCTCGAGCATGCCGTTTGAAATCGCTGCTTTCAGCCAGTTGCTGATGTACATGTGGTGTTCTTCCACGACCGAGGCGGATATCCCTACGTCCTCCAGCTCGCGGCGCAGGAGGAGCCATACATCTTCAGTGTCGATGGATTCCGTGACGCCCGAGGATGTAACAACGGATCCCTCGCGGAGACCGGCTCGGACTTCTTCGATGAATTTATTGAGTCGCTTTTCGATCCTAGCAGTCGAAGAACTATCGGACAACATCTATTAGCTCACTCCCGATCATATATTATGAGAGGAACATACTTCGCCAGACTGCTATTAAACGCAGTAAGCAGACTAGTATTCGAAATAATCCTCGACCTCACATCCGCCAACTCCTCCAACCCCCATCTCACGCGATCCCACGACCGCTGCGCCTGCGTCCCCAGACTCTCGTAGTTATCCAGCAAGCTCTCCAGCTCGGTAAGTACCTCCTTGCACCCATCGATCAGGATCGTGAGTCTCGCATCCCGCGACGGGCTGAGACCTTCGGTCTCACTGACGTATTCGTCGGTCTCCTTGATGACGACGTGGAGCGATGCGACTTCGCTGGGTATGCGATTGAATTCCGCCGACGACTCTTTGCAGTTCTTGTATAGCTTCCAGGTCAGGGTGCCGAGGAGGATGATGTCCCCGATACCAACGCCGAAGCTCATCGTTGTATGGTGGTAAAAATGCTATTATTCAGTCGCTGTCGCTCGGGAACACGTCCACGAGAGATGACAGGAATATATAGTGATCCCCCATAACCCCAATGTCCGAGTCATTTAGACTCTACTGCAATGCCGTAGCTTTCGGGAGAACGACCCCCACACGGGTTCCTGGACGCCTTGTCGCCTTTGATTTGAGGGGTGGTGCGCGGCGCCTCCACCGGCACGTACCTTGTTCACAACCATACCAACTATCCTGTGCTACGGCCAAGATATTTGCTTGACTTTGCTACTCCCAGTCCCCTCCCATGCCTGCCACGAGAAGCTTCACCACCACGTGAATGACGGGGAACGTGGGCGCGTATCAACACAGGTACTCCGCCACAGCGCCTCTGTTTTTCCACAATCTCGCTATCTCTCACTTTACTTCACTTCACTTCACTTCACTTCACTTCACTTCACTTCACTTCACTTCACTTCACTTTATATAATCCATGGACCCCACGAATACTCAAGTCAGCCCTCAGGTCTTCCTCGCGACACCGCCACAGGCGACGCCCCAATGAAAACAAGGAATTCAGCGCCGGTTCGCATCATCTGGAAACAGTGTGATACCAGAGACACGGTATTCCAGGACGCTGTGAGCAAGCCCCCAGCGCGTCCTGGGATCGCGTTGTAAAAATTGGATTAATCGTGAGATTTTTTCTGTCCGTTTGTAGAGGACAGTTTCAGAGATTAAACTGAAAAGAACAGATACTACACTTGATCTAAGCCATTATGGCAAAGGACGCTGGAGAGAAAAGGGGGGAAGAGGGATGTGAGAATGGTGGGTAGAGGGGGTTTTATAGGTGAGCGCGGGAAGAGTTTGGCAGGTACAGTGGGGTGCTGATCGGGTGAAAGTTGGTGGTGGTGATGGGCGCTAGCAGATGTTTGCAGTGTTTGACTGAGTGACTGGATTCGGCGTGTTTGTTGTGTTTGCACGGTGTCTGCCTGGTACAATAATCCTCAAAAACGACGACACTCACGACTGCTGCCTTGGAGACATCTCATAAAATACCAACAAATTATTAATCTGATAATTGAATTAACTACACTGAAGTAGACACCTCGCTATGAGTCAGAAGTTATAGCTTCAATATGACCATTACAAGCCAAAAACCCAATCCAAAAAGCCCCCCCTCAAAAATGCCAATATCCAATAAACGCCATGCTCATACTGCTGCCGAACCAATCCGCCCAGCATCTGCGCCCCAAAAAACCCTTTTTTTCCTGATAAACAAAACAACAGCCTCCCTTCCTAGTAAACAGCCTTAACATCCCAGCCTACCTTAATAATCCTCACCACAATAAACGCCGCCAGCCCCCCCGCATAACACACCCCCGTAAACGTCATCAAGCCCCAATACTCGCCGTGGTTCGCCTTGACGATCTCACCAGCGATAGGGATACCAGTCAGGCACCCGATACTCACGATGGTGTAGCAGGTGGCGAAGTAGCGGCCCAGGTTCTCGGTGCGGCAGAGCTTGCCGATGCAGACTGATGTCAATCCGATATTTGAGCCGGACGCGAAGCCGAAGAAGAGACAGAAGATGATTAACCCCGGCATCGTCGTGCCAGCTGGTAACCACACGCCCAAGACCATAACGACAGAGAGGATAGTCGTGAGAATCATCGTGTTAAACGCCCCAATCTTATCCGCATAAAACCCCGGCAACCACCTCCCAAAAACCGACCCAATATTCAGTATAATAAGACACTGATACGAGAAAGCCTCACTAAACCCCGCATGCAGCGCATAACTGCTAATATACGTCAACGGCACAAACAGCGCCCACTCGAGCAAATACACCGCCGCAACAGTAAGCGCAAACACCCCATCGCGAAAGATCCCCAAGTCCGGTTTAGCGCTGCTGTTGTGCTCCGGCGGGAGCCGGCCGCGGACGAGGACGCAGCCGATGCTGAGCAAAAAAATGGAGAGGAAGCCGAGGCAGCGGGTTGCCCAGGCCCAGCCGAGTTGGGGGATGAGGTATTGCAGCATGAGGGGGTAGATGATGCCGCCGATGGCGCCGCCGGTGGCGCCGATGCCGGTGGCGAAGCCGCGGCGGAGTTTGAACCAGTGGCCGATGGAGGCGAGGGAGGGGGAGAAGATGAGGGATGTGGAGGCGCCGCCGAGGATGCCGAAGACGAGCATGAAGTGCCAGTATGCTGTTTGGTGTTAGTGTGGTGCTCTCAAACTTAACGCCTGACAATTCGTAGAGAAGGAAACGTGAAAGGGGGGAACATACTCTCGCAAACACTCAACAACATCAAACTCGTGACCACCCCCGCCGACCCAACAAGCATCAACGACCTCGCCCCATGCTTATCAAAGATCGGCCCAACAATAACCCCAAACCCAAAAGCCAAACACGCATACATGCTAAAAATCCACCCAATCTCCCCCTCACTATACTCCCTCAGCTGGTTGCGGGAGATATACGCCTGGAACGAACCAAGCGTATTCATCACCCCCAACGCAGCGAGGAGGGAGCACAGGGACCCGAAGACGACGAGCCAGGCCTGCAGACCGCCCTCGGGGTAGAAGTTCTCGTCTTCGCGGAGGGTGAGGGCGTGGGTGCTTTGGGAGGGGGAGGGGAGAGGGGTGGGGAGGACGGCAGAGCTGAGGACGCCTTTTTCGGGGTCGTGGAAGGAGAGTTTGGCGGCGGCGTCGTCGTGGGAGGTGCGGGAGGTGCGGGTGCGTGTTTTGGTGGGGACGATGTGGAGGCCTATTGCGTCTGAGTCGGAGGGCTTTTCGCCGCGGTGAGTGATGGTGGCCCCATCTGTGGCAGGCTCGTAGTCGGCTCGTAGGACTTTTTCGTCCACGGGCGTGTTGCCGTGGCCGGTGATGTCTTTCTTCTCCTCACCACCCATCACGTAGAATCCACTCTCCTACAACACCCCACACTCTTGCCCTAGAAGCCCTTCTCTTTTTTAAAAAAAAGTATAAAAAACCCTTGGTTGGCACAGTATCCAAGCCAAGCAAGCTCTTTCCAAAAAATTCACTTCTCCCAAAAAGAACGAATGTAATTCAAAATAAATATACGAAAGTCAAAGTTATACAAACTCTCTTTCCTTCTGTATTTCTTTCTTTCGTTCTGTTTACCAAAAACTCGCGGCGGCGGCGTCCTCCGACCCTATATACCCGCTCCTCCCCTCCTCTCTCTCCACCCCCGACACTACTAACCCTACTAACACTACCAGAAATTTCTCTTACTTCATCGCAGTTTGGCCCCGCTTCTAGCGGGATGCGCCTTTCGGGGCACGCTATGCGCGCTAGTCAGCATGGTTTTTTGTGCGCTAGAGGGCGGATAGGTGCCGCACTCGCGTGGAGGATGGGGGGGGTGCAGGGAAGGGGGGGCATTTGGGGATTATGGGTGATGGGTGATGGGAGGGGGCTGAGGATTGATGTGATTGATGTGATTGATGTGATTGATGTGATTGATGTGATTGAAAGGTGATTGATTTATGGGAAGGAATGATGAGGATGTTGGCGACGGACGGGTATTCGGCATACCTAAGTGTCAATCGTGGCATTGGTGGTGAAGCTGATGCATCCCAGGCCCGGAGAGGCGTCCTCACCTGATGTCCATCGACTCGATGCGTCGGTGTGGAGGGGGATTGAATATCCCAATCCCAGGCCCAATCGCACGTGGTAAAGGCGTGCGATTGGGTTTCAGTTTCGCCGTGATGCGGTGTGACCTTCCCCTGCCCTCTCCTCACCTCAGCTACTTCCAATGTGCAGGTGTGCAGGTGTGCAGGTGTGCAGGTGTGCAGATGTGCAGATGTGCAGATGTGCAGATGTGCAGATGTGCAGATGTGCAGGGCTGCTGCGGAAAAGAGTGCCGCATCTAGGAATTTAGTAGCTGGGCGCCAGCTGAGCCGAACTGCTTGCCGAGACTCCAACAAGCATTTCCATCTTTTCATCCTTTTTCGCCTTGGCTTGGTTGGTGATGACTCCTTCCCATCCACCCGCCACTGTTTTTATTTTCCTGTTCCCTTTTTCTTCGGGGATGGGAGAGGAGAAATACTTACAATACTTTACATTATGAAAACAGTAGGTAGGTGACTCTTCAAGTGTATCCCAGTAGCGGATTTACCCATTAATAAACATCCCTGATCCCCGCACATTTTTGTCGCCACACATAATAGGCGGGTCCCGATCTCGCAAGACAAGCCACTCGGGTGTGTGACCGGGGAGTCGGCGAATGAGTGCCGATGGGGTGTGTGTGGTGTCAAGTTATTAAGATTAGTTACTGGGTTCGGGGATTATTGGAGTTGGAGGAGGGTGTTGGGCATCAGGAGAGAGGGTTTTAAGGTTCGGTAGTGGGATGGGATGGGATGGGGGGATTTTTAATATCTGATGGACGGGGAAGGTGAGAGAGTGAGGGCGATGGGCTGGTAAAATGGAAGGTGCGTGTTGAGGAAGGTGCGATTTCTGTGGTGTTTATATAGTGGTGAGGTTATTTATATGTGTGGGTAGATTTATTATTTTACAACTTAAAACAATGTAAGTTATTTTTTTCGCGTTGATTATTTAATGAAAACTTCCTCCGTTTTCTCAATATTGAGACCACAGAATTATATGCTGTCCCATTATTTCCCATTTCCCGTCTCCAAAACTGTATTTTCTCTTTCAACTCCAAACGCCATTACATCTCACACCAACAAGTCAAAACGAACCATGGATGATGGCATGAAATAGGTAGTCTACCTAACCTCCCAAATCTAACAAACAACGCACCAAAAAATCAGTACGCCGCGAAAATGCCCCCTATCATCCCCCCCAAAAAGATCAATAAAAGCCAGAAATAACACCCCTCCCCCAAAAAGCGCCGACTCATACGCTCCCTACACCCGCTTTCCCAACAAAACCAGCAGCAAAAACGGGACCCAAACTGGTCCAGCGAATCAAAAAATGGTTATATACAAAGATTGCGCCTGGTTTCCTTGATGCGTTTGTGAAATCGTCTTCTCGCTTTCAGAAGCTTCTTCTAAGCCGAGTCGATGGGACTGTATATCTGCCTATATCCCCTTAATCACAGTCGTACGCTCCGAGTTCAGCTGCGCCGCGTTGCGGTCATGAGATTCCTTCTTGCACTTTAAAAAGGAGTCAGCCCAAGTTCTTCCAGATCAAGACCTACAAGCCACCACCGCGGCTCCTGCGAGTCACCAGCGCCTCCGGACAACTCCCCCAACACGGAGGAGTCGCTCGACGGGCCCGTCGCCATCGCCACAGCAGCAGCCGTAGCCACGCCACACCCAGGGTCACTAGGGGAACAACTTACGTCTTCCAACCCCGTACACTTATGGTCCTCAAGCAGACGGTGCTTCCCGCAGAAATGCCCATTACAGAACCCGCAGTCCCCCACGATCCGCTGCGCGACCTCCTTACACTCCTTGTGCGTGCAGCGGATCTTCTTGGGTGGCATGCCGCCGCGCATGGGGACGACGAGGTGGAGTGTCGATTCGGGCTTTATGCCGTGGGCGGTGAGGGGGGCGGAGGTGGTGGGGAGGTGCTTGCCGGCGTGGACGAGGTTGAGGGATGTGGTTGGGAGAGAGGTGCGGAGGGAGAGGAGGGTCTTGATGTGGGAGAGGGAGATGTCGACGGGGACGGTGAGGGGGATGACTGGGGGGTGGGAGTTAGCGGGTGCCTTGGAGATAGGGGTTGGGGGTGGGAGGAGGGAGGGCTTACTGTCGCCGCTGAGGTTCTTGATGAAGATCTGCATTGTCTCAGAGGGCTCGGGCGAGGCGGAGCTGGAGCGCGAGAGGGACACCATGTTGTCGGCTGGTGAGGGAGAGTTGGTGGTTGTGGTTTGGCTTGTTTTGTGGTGGTTTCGTGTGTGTGGTTGCCGACGTTTGCTAGGCTTGTTTATGGGAGCAAGAGTTCGAGTTATTGAGGACAGACGTGTGTTCTCTCCAACAAGTGTGAGTTGAGGTGGCGAGATCGGGTGACGAGGTGTGTTGTTCGTTATGCTTCGTTTTACGAGGTGGCAACGATGGTGTCGATAAATGAACTTGGTTTTTGAAGACGACGAGATGTCGAGATCAGGAATCAGAAGTGTTTTTAGTTGTTGGGGAGGCGAATGGGGAGTTTTATGAAAGAGAAAGATGGAAGGGGAGGGAAGACGGGTGATTCATATACTAGTAGGAAGCGGTTGGGGGTATTGGCAACACCAGCGCCGGTACCAATTGCGTGTTCCGGTTGCACGCACTGGCTGGGAGGTGGTAGAGGTTAGTAGATGTGGTACTTTGTAGTGGTAGTCATTTATATGCAGTGTAGTATGGGAATTAGTAGTGGTGATAAGTACCGTTCATGGTATGTAGTACCTAATAGGTGGTAGGTGGTTCTAGTGTTGGTTCTAGTCTCGGTCAGGCCAGGGTATAAGGGAAATGTGCCTTGAGGGGTTGTGGATGGTGGTGGGTGTGGTGTGTGGTGTGGAGTGGTGTGTGGTGTGGAGTGGTGCCCGTGTGCGTCGGCGGTCGTGGTGGAGTGTCGTGGTGGTGGTGGCGTGCGTGCCGTGTGTTCGTTGCGTGTTGCTTTGTACCCCGTAACCCCGTAACCTCCATATGGGTGTAGGGTAGGGGGGGGACAGTACTTTTTAGATTCATACGGTAGAGTACTTTCGTACAGTATTTCGCGTCTGGGTCGTTGCCCCATTTTTATCGGCAGAAGGGTGCCACTACTGTAGACACCATCTACATAGTAGTGCCTTGATTGAATGCGGTTTAGTGCGGTCTATGGTTTGGCGGTCCCTTAACCTGATGAACAAAAGAGGTGGGTGGATGGCCACGCCGCTTCCCATTCAATACCGTCCACCACAGCTCGCCGTAGCCCCCCTTTTCTCTTGTAGCCGCCGCCACGAAGTCAACCCTGATTGTCGCCGCCATGCCGCCATGCCACCATGCCGCCATGCCGCCATGCCATGCGATAACTACGCCATCGCGATAAGAAGGCGGTGAGACACTTGGAGCCGTGCACGTGAGGTACGTACCTCTTTTCTTATCTAGGTGGTCACGTGGTGGTTTCCATTTTTACTGCCATGGGGATATCGAGTTTATTTACTCCGAGTTAGCTGCTCAACTCAACACTTAAAAATATGACAATACTGTAACATCCAAGGCAGAACCGCAGAGGGATGAATTTCAATTTGTGTCCATCAGGCACGTGCTTTGGCCACTTGGAGCGTTGGTGATGTAATCAACCGGCAAAATTTAATTGCTTGCATCGTTACTTTCCCTAGAAACTTGAGTGCGGCTGGAAAAATGCTGTAGACTTGGCCTCTTCAACGACTCGAAGACCCGCGAATCCCCTTTGTTTATGAGGCCATACATGATAGAAATAATAAAGACATACTCGAGTAGTGTACGCGAAAATTATTCATTGCTCATTTGCCCTCATTTAGGGCATCAAGTAAGAAATACACTGCATCTTTTTAAATATGTGAAAGTAAACAAACCAGTAGAAGAGCAACGGGGCGAACCCTGCAGCGAAGGTTTTTGGCTGGTTTTGGCAGATTCGGCTGGATTTGGCTGGATTTGGCTGGCTGTGGTTGGTGCCTGAGTTGCTCTTTCTTCTCCGTAGTGCCACCCATCCCTGCCTGCCGTCAGAATTCTGTCCGTGTCTGTCCACCACAACCTTACATTTCCTAGAGACCCAGGGATCACCGAGACTCCATTGCTCCTTCTCCCACTGCCTGACCAGCCCGCGTCCGACGACTTTTATTTTTCCTTAAGGTCCCTTACCGGCCGACTCCCTTTCTTCTTCTTCTTCCTTTCTTACATCACAAGTACTTTTTCCGACGCGACAAGGGCATTCATCATCCATCGGCTTCCAGAATAACAACAACCGACGTCAATAAAGTGCTGAACTAGAAACTAATAGCGCCTCATCTCGATCATCATCACGCGAACAACTATCTGTGCGCGCCAACCATCTCGACCCTGCGGTTTGTTTACACTTGCACGTCGACATTAATACGACTTTCGAAAGCACTCCAGTCCCACTTCGAAGTGAGCCTGATCTCACGCGCAGTCTCGAATGACACAATAGAAACCCTTTTATCTCGACCGATCTCTTTTTCCTTCGCGACACATACACATAACACACAGCCATCATGTCTGATACACCCCGCCAACTGAACGCGGCTCAGATGGCCGCCAGGAAGATCAAGGCGCCCACGAGGAGAACGAAGCCGAGCTCGAACCACGGCGGTGGCGACGATGGAAACCAGCCTGCTCTCTTCGCGCCGATGCCGACCTCGAACTTTGGCGCCCAGAGCGCAGGCGGCATGTTTGGAGGAGGCGCGCCGAGCGCGAATAACTCGTTCAACTTCGCCGCGCCCCTGCAGGCAAACTTTGGCGGCTCCGTGTCCTTCCCTCCATCGTCTACTGGGTCAGCCATGGGCGGCAACGCGTCGGATAACGAAGAGGCTGCGAGACGCAACAAACCATTCCAGATGACTGGGTTTGGATCGGGCGCTGCGAGCCCTGCTCCGCACGCAGGTGGCGGAATGTTTGGACAAAGCGCGGCAGCACCATCGAATCCTTTCAGCTCGACTCCCCAACCCCAGGCCCCAAGCAGCGGCTTCTCCTTCGGAGCTTCATCGAACCAACCCACGAGTAACCCATTCTCTTTTGGCCAAAGCGCACAGGCACCACCAGCGACCGGCGGCTTTACTTTTGGCCAATCTACGGCCCAGGCCGCGCCTGTAAACAACCCTTTCCAGACATCGCAGGCACCATCAAGCACACCTGGGCTGAGCTTTGGAAGCACGGCCCCGACTACACAAGCTCCAGGCGGGTTCAGCTTCACGGCATCTCAGCCAGCTGCTCAAGCAGCAAACCCATTCTCATCGTTTGGCAACGGAGCTCCTGCTGAGAAGCCAGCGACCCCATCATTCACCTTTGGACAGACCCAGCCACAAGGCGGGTCTCAAGCTGGGTCCTTGCCCGGTTCTCAGACACCCTCGCGCGCTGAGTCTCCTGCATTCAACTTTGGCGCACAGACTCCCGCTGCCAACAAGCCAGCTGGGGGCGCGTTCACATTCGGACAGTCTCAAGCACAAACCGCAACGCCTGCGCAAACGCAAGCACCTAATCTTTTCGGGCAGTCGACGCCAGGCGCAGCCGCTCCATCTAATCTCTTTGGCCAGCCCACCCCCGCAACCGCCGCTCCAGTTTCCAACATGTTTGGCAAGCCAGCAGGACAGGAGGCCGCAGCGCCATTAAACCCATTCGCACCTACTGGGGGCAACCCGTTTGCGAATATCAAAATACCAGATGCTGCGACGTCCCCTGCGCCATCGAGCAATTTCTTCGGGAGCCAAACCTCCAGATCTGTTAGCCCTGAGAAGGATATGTCTGGCACTGAGTCCGTAGCTGAGCCTACGCCAAGCTTATTTGGTTCGACTATGAAGCAACCTACAATCGCGAATGATCTATTCAAAGTTCAAGCTGAACAGCCAGCTCCGAGCCCGGCCAAGAGCATATTCAGCAATTTTGGTGCCGCAACAACACCTGCGAAACCAATGTTTGGAGGCCAAAAGACCGATGGCTCCAGCTTATTCGGATCTCAAACCGCCAAAGCTGCCCCTCCAGCCACGGATTTATTTGGAAAGCCAAAAGCTCCGGAGGCACCCAAGGCAGCTGCAAGTCCTTTCGGTAAGCCTGCTGACGCCATCAAAATATTTTCGCAGCCGGAACAAAGAAATGGTTCTGTTGATACCATTGACAATGCTAATGAGAAACCATTAGCGAATGGTAATACTGCATTGTCCGAAATTAACAATGGCGCTAAATCGCCTTCCCGAAACGCTTCAACTCTCACTTCCAAACTGGGCGAGATAAATTCATCCACAAGATTTAACCCTCCAACAACTTCATTCCAACAACAAACAAAATCACCTTCACGCACCAACCAAACTTTTCAATTCACCCCAACAACAACTACTTCTACTGAATTGGTTAAACTACCTGATACTTCCATCATGGATATTTCCGATTTCCAAAAGGTCGTCCTCGAACGTGCTGAAGAGTACGATGAGAATGAATTGTTTACCAAGGCTCACAAGACAGAAATCGCACGCATCGTCGCAAAGTACTTCCCACCTACTCTTTCTCCTAGACAGCAATTGGAGGCGTACGCTGCTATTCAAATCAAGGCCCTGAAGAAGCGTGCTGAGATTGACATGGAAAACGCAACTCAGCCTGCGAAAAAGATGAGAATCAAGGAACAGCTCGAAGATTGGGAGGAAGGCGTTAAGCAGTGGAGCGTGGTCCAGGCCAAGAGAGTTGAGAAGCGTAAGGCCGATAGCCTGACTGATGATGCTGGCATGAACGGCGAGGGATCCAACAAGCGCCAGAAGCCAACTGAGCCAAAGGTTCAAAAGGCTGCTGCCCCTATGTTTGGGTCGCCTGCGAAGTCAAGCTCCGAAAAGGTATGTGATCGATCTTAAGCTTCTCACCTTTACACGTCGATCTTGATCCTTAAATTCACCTGATCGTACCTTATCGATCATGGACTTGTTCCAATCGCAACCTTACCCCTTCTTTCTCCGATATAGCATTGCCAATCCTGGCGTATTCCCTTCACAACCCTCGCTTTGTTATCCCCGTTCACCCTGTTAATTCCGATATAGGCTCCTCTTCCAAACGCCAACAAACCAAAGGTTCCATCGTCCCTGAAGAATGTTTTTACACCAAAGCCCGCCGAGGCTACACCACCAAAGCCCACTGAGGCTGCACCAAAACCCGCCGAAGCTGCACCAACCCCGACGCCCAAGGCCAAGCGCAAGGCTGATGTCCAGCTTACCAAAGATGATCCTACTGGCGATGAGTCTACACCCAAGAACGGCAAGGTTGGCTCTGCTACATCAAGCTTGTTCCGCAATATCGTTGGAAGCACTCCAACCTCTACTCCAGAGAAGCCAATGTTCTCGCTCACCAAGACCGCTGACGACAAGCCACGTGCAAACCCATTTGCGTCGCTGAAGCTTCCACCGAAGGCTGCTTCTACCCCGAATGGCGCATCTCCATTGAAGGTTCAACCCGCGAGCGCAACTCCCACGCCCGCGCCCGCGCCTAAGGCGGCTGGAGGCTTTGTTTTCAAGCCCACCCAACCCGCGAGCACAACTTCAACTCCCGCGCCCGCCCCCAAGGCAACTGGAGGATTCGTGTTCAAGCCAACCCAGCCAGCGGCTGGAGGGTTCAAGCCTTCCCAACCCGTAGCTGGCGGATCCACCGATTTCATGTCTCAGTTCGCAAAGTCTGCCAAGAAGACTGCAGATGCCGCAATGGAGAAGGCTAAGGATGAGGATTGGGATGAGGACGACGAGACCGAGGCTGAGTGGGAGAAGAGATACCACAAAGAGCTCGCTGAGAAGAGAGAGGCGCTCAAGCAGAAGCCAACGCTGGCAGTTCCGACCTTCGGGTCCGCAGCATCTACTCCTCCAGCCCAGTCTCCGGCGGCGAAGGGTCCGGCAGGTGGTAACGACGGGTATGTATTCTAATTTTCTGGTTCTATCTTGTTAGCCTCCCTCCATAGCAACTAAGTGGTTCTACTCCTGATGTCAGTTTTCCAAAGTTGGTTCTGGCTAAGGTGTAACCTGAGACCCTTGAGGCGCATGTTAAGCAACATCTGCCCAGTTTTAAGGGTCAGGCTTTATTGGCTCTTTTAGAGGTTTCAAAGCCTGAGAAAGAGAAGCCTGCCACTGAGAAGCTGGTAGTGGTGGAAGGTTCCACCAAGCCTCAGCCTGAGGCCCACCTTCTTCCCCGCTTTCCCCAAGATAAATCACTACTATAAATTGAACCACGCTGACGTCTTCCAGGCTGACCAGCAGCAGCCGATCTGGAACCTCGAGCCCGAACTCAGTCCTGAATGAGTACGTTCCGGGCTCGGGTCGGATCGGTTCGAAGCTAGGCAACCCGTTCGCCCACCTGTCGGACGCCTCGAGCGGGAAGGGCAACGACGCCGACGACGACAGCGATGGGGCGCCGGCCCCCACGCCAAAGGCCGCCGGCAGCCTCTTCTCCCGTGTGTCCCGCGGCGCCCCGGCTACGGCCTCGGGTGGTTCCAGCATCTTTGGCTCCGTCGCCAGCTCCCCGGCGGCGGAGCCGGTCGACAAGACCTGGAACGCCGACACCCCGATCAAGTTCGGGGCGTCCGCGGGAGCGAAGTCGAACCTGTTCGGCTCTGTTTCGGGGGCGGCTTCGCCTGCGCCTGCGTCGCTGTTCGGGTCTCCAGCAGCGGGTGCAGCGTCGCCTGCCCCCATGTTCGGCAAGCACGCCGTGACTGGTTCTCCTGCGGCTGCGGCCTCCGCGGCTCCCCTGTTCGGGAAGTACGCCGTCACACCAGCCGCGCCGGCATTTGGCGCCTCGGCCTCATCTGAGGCAAAGGACAAGCCCACCATGGGCTTCAGCTTCGGGTCCGGTCCTGCTCTCTCGGCCGCGCAATCTGGCGCTGCCACCCCCACTGCCCCCAAGTCCGCGGCGTTCAGCTTCCTCTCCAACGGCGGCGGCCTGGGCCCGACCCCCTCTCTCGGCGCATCTCGCGCGACTACTCCCGGCGTCACGACCGAGAACGAGAGCACGGACGAAGCAGCAGCGAGCCATGACGGCAACGAGCCTGGCGAGGAGCTCCCCCAGAAAGACCTTGCCAGCGGCGATGAGCCTGGAGAAGAGACACTCGTCCTCACCAAAGTCAAGGCGCGCATGATGACCCCTGAGAAGAAATGGGGACCCAGCACCGTGGGCACGCTGAAGCTCCTTCGCAACGAGAATACCTCTTCCGTGCGCTACCTGATCCGTCTCCCGAACGGGTCGGTGGGGATGAACAAGGCGTTCGTGAACTCGAAGCCGCGCCTGATGGGGAAGAGTGTCGCGGTTATCATGATGGCTGATAAGCCGAAGGAGGGGGAGTCGCCGATGACGACTGTGAGTCTCGCGACTGATTCGGAGGCGGCGGCGAAGAAGCTGTTTGAGACTATTGAAAAGGTTATTGTGGGGATGGAGAGTAAGGCGTAGATTGATGACAATTGAGGGCGGAAATCTTTGTCGAGTCGGTCTTTCATTGCTGGACTGGGTGGCTGGTGTGCGCCTGGGTTGAGTTGACTTGCCGTGCCTTTGTGTCTCGATGGGTGGAAGAATGAATTTGTAAGATGGATGGGATGGATGAGAGAGAGATGACATTGGTTTTTGTGGAGGAGAAGTTTGCCTCGACTTGATACCCCATCGCGTCCTCGTCAGATTAACTCCACCTAGACCGTATCTACCCGCCTGTCTTCGGATGGGGTCATGGGGAGTCTATGGTGATGAAGTGCCTTTGGCGGGGCGCGATGGGGTGTGGCGGACTTATCTCTCGGGGGAGTGTTGATGTGTTGGAATATGGAGGTGGTGTTTAATGTTTGAGTGGGGAGATGGAAGCAGAATGATACGGGCTACATCAACAAATCCAAAGGGGACGATATAAAGGGTACATCCGGGGAAGGAGAAGATAAACGGTTACATTTGAACAGTGGAAAAAGAATGGTTTTTTACAGTGGTTCTCTGTGTTGAGTTCAATGCACATAACTTGGGAGCGGGCGGGGCGTCTTTGCATATATCTGGGTTTGGGTTTTTTTGCCGAGACTTTGACTTTGAGTTTTTGAGGTTGAGGATGGAGATTGGGGATTGGGGATGGCGTGTGTATTATAGTATAGTGCCGTTCAGTTCAGTTTCGAGAGCCAGTCAAGAGGGATGGTTTTAGTTTTTTTTTACCACCGTATGGGTATATACGTAGAAGGATTCATTCAAAGATCGTTTTGTGTGCATTTATTGCTTGTGAATGTGTGATTACTGCTTGTAGGAATCGTTGGACCCGCCTGGTCGCACTACTCATAGTCTGGCGAAGCAAGTAGTGTCGAATTCAGTGGCTGGCCTGGCTCTTGCAGCAGTTTGTTTGTAAGAAACTGTAATGGCGCGGAAAATCTACAGCGGATACATGTCATGACGAACATGTGGTTTACGGCGAGCAAAAGAAAAGGAAACTGAATATGGGGTACTGGGAGAACGAACGGCACAGTGTGAATCATATATATTAATGGTAATCCTAAACATTACCTGATTGATGCCCCCCACTTTCGTAGTCCTATCCATGATAATGATATCCAGAACTCCGTATGGAATCCTTACTCCAAGTCCCACAAACGCCTCAACCGGCGGCCCGGGGGGTATTCTCAATAAAAAGCCAGACACCTCATAGCAACTGCCGTATGGCAAGCCGCACGCACGTACAAAAAAAACAATATGAAAGGTAGGCAGGCACCCCAATCATCCCTTATTATCTCCGCGATGATCGAGTACAAAGCGGCGATCAACCTCCATAGTAACCTGCTCATCCTCCTCGCCCTCAAACCTCAGCTTAACAAACTTCCCATTCATCGCCACGACCTCGGCCTTGTAGAACGTAGTCGTATCCGGGTAGCGCGCCAGCACGGCCTTGCCCTGCGGATAATCCGGCAGCGACTGTCCCAGCTCGGGGATGGGCACCATGCGCGCGGCGGACGACTTGTGGATCGCGCCGGGGCGGTTGGTGACCTCGTCCGGCTCCGGGTCCTGCACGTCGTAGCGGCGGCTCTTGCCTTCGCCGATGATCTTCACGACGACGCCCTGGATCCACTCCGTCTCTACGTTGGGGTCCTGAGGCCTTGGGCGGAACGCCACCTCGGCGCGCAGATTGAACGTCACCTTGCCCTTGGCGTCGATCTCGTAGCTCGGGGTGTGCGCGGGGGCGTCCTTGCTGCTGGTGCTCTCCTTCGGGGGCTGGCTGCTGCGGCTGGCGGTGCCCAGGTCGCGGTTTTTCCGGCTCGGCTTGTCGACCACCATGGGGGAGGGCGCGGGGGACTCGGAGGCGACGTCGAGGTCCATGGAAGATTTTTCGCGACCGGCGCCGCCGCGACGGCTGGGTTC
Source organism: Pseudogymnoascus sp. 03VT05 (assembly GCA_001662645.1). Classification (NCBI taxonomy): domain Eukaryota; kingdom Fungi; phylum Ascomycota; class Leotiomycetes; order Thelebolales; family Thelebolaceae; genus Pseudogymnoascus; species Pseudogymnoascus sp. 03VT05. Next base: position 69,493 of record KV459460.1, read on the forward strand.
AGCGGCGGCGCCTTCGTTGTGGGATTGCAGGCCGCGGAGGACTTTGAGGCGCTCGATGAGGGGTGTGTCGCCTGTTTTGCCGGCTGCGTGGATCTGTTCTGAGAGCTTGACTTGTTCTCTTTGTAGGGACGAGAGGGAGTCGAGTTCTAGGACGGATGGGGGGTCTGGGGGTAGGTGTTAGCATGGCGCTGGGAAAGGTGTGGTGGGTGAGACTCACCACCGAGGATTTCGCGCTCTTTGAGCCCAGCTTCCATGAGCAAGATCTCTTTCTTGCCCTCTTCCATGCGCGCAACGAGAGTGAGCATCGACTTCATGGTATCCTGGCAGCTCTCCCAGATGGCCAGTTCGGCATTACCATCGTGGCCATTCCCGCCGCCTCGGCCGCGCTCCACCCTCTTCCGCTGACTAGCCATGGCTGGCTTTTTTTTGTTGTTCGATTCTTCGCCCCGGTCGGGTGATCCGCCGAGTGTTGCTTTGCGGCGACGCGACGTCGGCGCCTCGCTCCAGTACTTTGATGGCCCGTCGAGGGCGAGTTCCTTGAAGTTCTGCATGTTAGCATGCGATGTCTCTTCTTCAACGACGTGGAGGAGCGGGCAACGAAAAGGTTTGAAAGCAACGCAGGGGATAACCAGGAAGCAGACCATATAAACAGGAACAGACATACCTGAGTATTTCTATTATCCAGGCAGGACGCGACTTCCCTTTTCCACCGTGGTAAGAAGAGAGGAAGTTGCGACCTTGTGCTGAGCAGAATCGGAAGGAGCGACTTGGGAGCGGTAGTGTATAGTGTATAGTATATAAAGCAAGGTTAAGAAGGAGAGACCACGCAAGGAAATAGCGACGGCTGATCCAAAAAGGCACCAGACGTGAGCTAGTCGGCGCGATTGAGATGGATGGTTCGACGGTGGCGGTTCGGCTTTCAGCCTTACCTGTTCCATAACGTTGCCGATGTCGACTCATGGTCCGTGCGCTGTTTCACGCGCTATCTGTACGTCATGATGGTTCCTGGCGTGATTATACGGGGTAGATCGTTGCATTTATATTCTGACATCTGCGTTTTTTCAGTTCACCAAGATATAATTAAGGTCTAGTATTCCATTGAAGGCTGTGATTATATATATACATTTAATTTGGGTATCTATTGCTCCATCTCCAAATGGAGTGGAATGAAAGATTGGTCAGACTAGCTATATTCCGTTCACTGGATTATTCTTGGCCTAATCCCACCAGTGCTTCCTGGACTGCCTTGGGAGTGTGTGAGAGAGTAGAAAGGTTCTCTTCAACCGTCCCTGCCGCCACGTGCCGTTGAATCCGTTCCCATGGCTTATACGTGACGAGGTTATCCCGTTGACGCTGCTGCCGGTATATTCCGAATACATAGAGGCAAGCCAGCCACCAGGCAACGTGGTTGCTCATAATGGCGTAGAACCTTGATCACTGCGCACAGAGGCATCTATGTGAGGTCTTGTCCAACTTCATGGACGTCCATTAGACTCTCACGCTAACTTCGGCTTCCTCTTGATTCCCAGCAAAGCACCGTGATCTTTCTTCTTCTTCACAGTCCGTGTGAACGTCGGCACCACCGTCTTTTCTGGTACGGCAGTATCCTCCTCCACTATTCTCCCAGCCGCTTCCTCGGCCCTAGCCTGGAACGCACGCTTCGCCGCCTCCTCATCCGCAAGCTCCTGGGCAGCAACGCTCTCATCAACTTCTGGCTTCGCAGCCACACTGCTTGCCTCACCACCACCCACGCGCTCAAATCGTGCATTCCGTGTCCTGATTTCATCGAGCGCATCGGCTACAGCCATCTCTGTCTTGGCATCCAGCGTCTTCGCCTCAAGCTCCTCCATCGTATCCTTCTCCGCCTCCTCTGCCTCCAGGCGATCCAGGCGCTCCTCCTCTGTCTCCTCCTTCAGACTGCCCTGGCGCCAGGGCTCGAAATTCCTCTTCGCGCCGCGCTCACATGTGTAGTCGAGAGATTTGGGGTCGGTCTTGAAAGTGATTTCGGCAGAGCAGCGCGTGCATCTGATGTAGAACCGGAAAATGGTTATGGAGAGGTATTTCTCGTCTGTCGTTTCCTTGCGCGCGTTGAACTTGCGGCCTTTGTAAATATATTCACCGCACGCAGTGCACTTCATGGAGAAGGGAGCCATCAGTCGGACGGTTTGAACTTTGGGACCTGCTGCCTTGGGGGCTCTCGACCTGGTGATCTTGCTAGGATCGAAATCCGGTGGGTAGTATTTCTGAAGAACTTTGCGCTCAGACATCTTGAGAGGTGGGTTCGGTTTGAGTCCGGGGGAGAGGTTGTGTTATGCGGTGTTTGCGCCTGCGCGTCGTTGCCTTATCGAATTCGCCTCTGCTTTATAGGAGGATACTTGGCACTGTAGGCACACGGGATCCGTATGGCAGTATGCGGACTCGGTGGTAAGTCGAGTCAAGAGGATATGAGGCTTCGCGACGAAGTATAACTGACTTCGAGGTTGGTGAGGATGGGGAAGGAGCGATGGTTGTCGGCCCTTGCGCCTGCCTGGATTGATGGCTTCTGGATAAAGTGTATTACGTAAGCGTCACTTTCTTGCAAGGTTATGTAATCAGTCGGCCCCTCTGACCTAAATCCACTCCTGTCAATAACGTCCACGTCTAGCAGTTGAGCTGTTTAACATATATTACTCTGAGCAAAGTTGTTTATATCGAGCAGGCCGCGCGGAATTAACTGCTTGAAGCTGGTTTATGCAAAGCTTGAATCACGATTTGACAAACGGCGTGGCACTGTCACTCGGATTAATCGTCTGCAGCGAGGGCAGTGATTAGAAGTAGGTAGGTAGTAAGCATGCACGTCGAAATGACATTTATAAAGATTTAATTCTATTAAAGACACGAATATAGACATATAAGTTCCGAATTCCCATTTATTCTTATAATATTTTACGCGTCCTGTGACGTCATATTACAAGGCTGTACCCCGCGACAACACGTGACCGATAATATGGCATGTTGGTATTATTTGATTGAGGAGATATGGCACATTAAGATAAGCAAGTAGTCGGCAGTTGAATAGTAAAAGTATTTTGACTCACGAGTTGAGTTGCCTAAAGTGTAGTTTAAAACCTTGTCCTCTCAAAGTGGCAGGAGGTTGCAAACGATGACCAACTGAAAACGGTCGTTGATCTTACCCCGCCAAACTGCCTGACATACATATACAGTGCAGGAACGATTTCACGTATGCACAATAAACACCCCTACTTCTAAAAGGGCTTTGATATACTTTTTTCCCTCTTTCAGAAGCCATACCAGCGATCAAGATGCCTATGCCAGACGATGAGTGGGAGGAGGTTGTCCAGACGGTGCCATCCGTGGATGAACCATTCATCCAGAAATACCTCAGCGGGCGAGACGCATTAATCGCCCAGGAAAAGAAGCAGCGAAGCGGTAATACCCCTTTACATCTCTCCATTGAAGGCGCCAGTTTCTGATAATCGCGCCAGACTATGCATTTCGCCAATCCCTCTCCCCCATCGCCCGCGACGCCTGCGCAATCGTCTCCCGCATCCGCGAAGAGGAGCGCGACAAGATCTGGACACCTCAACTCGACGCCGCCGTGGCATGCGAGAGCGAGACAGCCGCATACCCTGGTATGATGTTCGGGCTCGCGAAGGAGGCAATGGAGAAAACGCGACTGTGGAAGATAATCCGACAGATGCCCAAGGGCGCGCTGCTGCACGCACATATGGACGCTATGGTCGATTTCGACTTTCTGATCGATGAGTTGATGCGGACGCCGGGGATGTGTATTTTTTGCGAGACGGATTTGGCGACGCCGGAGAAGGCGGAGAATGGGATGCTGAGGTTCTGTTTTAAGAGTGCGGCGCCGAAGGAGACGGATATTTGGAAGGCGGATTATAAGAGCAATGATCCTGTGCTGGTGACGAGGGCGGCGGAGCTACATCCGGGTGGCAGCGAGGGATTTATAAAGTACCTGAAGAGCAGGTTCACGATTTCGAGAGAGGAGAGCTTGCAACATCACCATGGTGTAGACCACGTCTGGCGGAGATTTCAGTCGATTTTCGGAATGCTCGCTGGGCTTACGTCTTACGAGCCGATTTTCAGGGCATTCTTGCAGAGGATGATGCATCTACTGAATGCAGATGGAGTTAAGTGGGTTGATTTACGACTTGCTTTTGCATTCCAGTTCCACAAAGAGGGGAAGGAGATTCCAGAAAAGGGATATGTGGGCATGTTTAAGGTCCTCGGCGAGGAAGTGGAGAAGTTCAAAGCATCAGAAGAAGGAAAGGGATTTTGGGGGTTGAGGATGATTTGGACAGGCCTCAGAAGATTGGATCTCAGGTGGGTTATCGAGGATATGGATAACTGCATCGAGGTCAAGCTGGCATACCCGCATCTAATCTGTGGCTATGATCTCGTCGGACAAGAGGACATGGGAAGGCCACTGAAGGAGATCTTGCCCGAACTCTTCTGGTTCCGCAAGCAGTGTGCCGATGAAGGAGTCAATATTCCCTTCTTCTTCCACGCGGGAGAGACGTTGGGTGATGGTAACGACACGGATCAAAACATCTTTGACGCCATTCTTCTGGGAACACGCAGAATCGGGCACGGATTCTCGCTCTACAAGCATCCGCTACTCATCGACATGGTGAAGGAGAAGAAGATTCTCATCGAAAGTTGCCCCATTAGCAACGAGGTATTGCGACTCTGCACCTCGATCATATCGCACCCGCTCCCTGCCCTACTAGCTCGTGGCGTGTCTTGCTCGCTATGCAACGACGACCCCGCGATCCTTGGCCAAGACACTGCTGGTTCGACGCACGACTTCTGGCAAGCCCTTCAGGGGTGGGACAATCTTGGTCTAGCTGGCCTGGGCTCGCTGGCCGAGAACAGCGTCAGATATGCAGCATTCGAGGACCAGACCAACGTGGAATGGCTCGAGGGCATCAAGCAGGGCACCCTGGGCCAGGGTGTTAGAGGGGAGAGAATGCGGGAATGGGCACTGGAGTGGGAGAAGTTCTGCCTTTGGATCGTGACGGAGTTTGGGGATGATGCGGCTGGTAAAGCTTAGTGGGTGGGTTTATTGGCGTCTTGGGAGCGGACCTGGGGACAAGGAACATTCATCATAGATGGACCCCCATATTTCAACACTTGGGGATGTAGAATCAATCTGTTACTGTTAAAATATCATCCAAAACAAATATGATGACGTCTATGTGATATAATGACCTGCATGTTGATACGTAGAATTTCTGACTCCATATTAATAGTGTTGGCAGTCTCATGACACATGGCCAGCTGTTGCGTGAGAAGCGCACTGGATCGGACACACCACTGGCCGAACCTGACTAAACCTGACCTGGGCGGGTGCGCTGATACCGAGTGCCGCCCCTAGCCCGCAGCGATTGGTTATCGATAACGCTAGGCGAAGCGGCACCATCCAGGTAACCCCCCTGGTAGCTCACCATCATTCACACAGCCAGCTCACAACCTCACCTAACGGAATCTGTTCTTGCTCTTGGTCTTATTGTCGTCTCCTAATATCCTTAATACTGCGGCAGTAATGGGACCGAAAATGTGCATTCTGGCCTAGGAGGAATATTGTTATACTTCTGCACATACCCTAAAACAGATCAGACATGCGCGGCGGGGAAGCGGCGAAGACGCACCATCTGTGACGCTAGACTTGGAAGCGTCCTTTGACGGGGCGGTAGTGGACCGCACAGTACGAAACGGATATTTGAAACAGTGCGAAGCTATCGCGAAGCTTTGTTTCTGCTGAGCTTGCTATAATATATAGCCAGAGCTACAGGCTGTGGGGCAGGCTCCCAACGTCCGCAGCTATGGCTTCGTTCCTCCTCCCGACGTCGATACAGAAGCGGCTGCTACGATATGCTCTTTCGCGACTGGAGATTCTGGATACAGATGCGCTGGATCTGGACCGCCTGGACATATCGTGGGGCTCCAAGAGCACACTGGAATTCCGCGATGTGGGGTTGCGGTTGAATGTAATGTCCCCTAACCACTACTGTGGCGCTGTGGTGGCGTGTGCGAGGGATGTGCTGACTGTGAACACGTAGAAACTTGGGGCTATGCTCAAGCTCCCTCCGAATATCGAACTCGCGAAGGCCCAGGTGCTGTTGCTCCGCTTGACTATACCGGTCGATATATACAGTAGCCCCATTGTGGTGGAGGTCGATGGGGTGGAAGGGCATATAAAAGTATCACCCGAGGGCGAACATGGCGTCGCGAAGGGCAAATATACGGCTGGGCATGACAGGAAGCAAAGTAAAACTGCAGGCGGGCCAGAATCCAACGATGATCCAGGTTCTCCGATACCTACGGCGGCGGATCTAGCGCAATCGTTTATACAGACTGAGCCACCGGAAGAGAGAGCAGAACTGGAGGCGGCCATCACGAGCCAGTCTGTGGCTTCGCTGAGCGACGACGGAGATGACGACTCTACAGTTGGGACTGGAGCGGCGCTGGCATTACCAGCTTTCATGGCGAATTTCTTGAAAGGCATCGTCGACAGACTTCAAGTGAGGGTCCGCGGTATCAAGCTGAATCTCGACGTGGATATTCCTGTCGAGTCACTGGGACAGTCGACTTTGGATCCAGTCACATTGCAGATAAACATCGAGGATATTGATATTGAGGGTGTTACTTTCGGTACAACGGCCGATAAAGATGAAGGGAAGGTTGACGCGGAAGCTCCAGTCCTGCCACTCAAGGATGAAAAGAGGCTAGTTAGCCTACGTAACCTTCGCGGGTTCCTTATTTCAGATGCTGGGCACTTTGCGAGCCTTGCGCGCTCCTCCGGGATGCCGTCTCCTGCGGCGACGCATTCAGACTTGCGGAGTCCGAAAAGCCAGAGCGTTTCCCGTCAAGACTTTAGCGCCAGATCTGATGTGGAATCGCCACCGTTGTCAGCTAGAGAAAGCCTCTATACGTCCAATCTAGCCTCCTCACCTGTGCCCCGTGGCGACGAGGCATCAAACCCAGCGGTGTCAAACCCAGCATCGCCAGTGGCATCTACCATTGGTGGTCACTCCTTGGAGGCATCGGGGCGATTTGATGATGCGCCTGATGATGACGATCATGCCGATGCTATGGACGAGCTTCCAGCTGATATGATGAGCCACAGCATACTGGATAACTCAGAATTTTTGGACGAAGTCGCTGATAGCCAATTTTCAGACGACGGTAGTGCTGAAGAGAGAAACGATTTTCCATTCGGAAGTGTTGACGAGAAAACGCTGTCCTCTGGAAAATCCCCGCAGTCTACACCACGGGCGTCTATGTTTTTGTCTTCGGATAAAGGACTTCATAGAAGCAGATTTACCAATCCTGCTTCGCTGGCATCGAGCTCTAGGTTAGATCCCCGAGGAGCTTCTGTTGCAGGGTCGCAGATCAGAGCTCCTGGGATCGTCCGCCCTCACGTTGCGGTGGCAAGTTCAGAGCCCGTGGCTATGCACAAGAGCGGCCACTCCCACTACGAGGAGACATTTGCTTCTATGCCGAATCTGAGTGGAAAGATGTCAGGTCCACCGTCTGATGTCAGTGACTCGCCGTCGGATTATGAAAGCCTGGCGGAGTCTAGATTGTTTACCCACGAAGATGCGGAGAGCATGTATATGAGTGCGTTGTCTCACGGCTCGAGGCACGAGGAGGCAGCGGGCGGATACAATGTTCCAGGCAGCAATTACACCGAGGCCCCTGAACCGCCCCGGACTCCAGAACTAGGGAGAAGTTCTGGAGCTGAAATGCCGTATCGCCCTGATAGTGCCGGAAGCACACATGAAGACGAAAAATACGAGATTCCTGTCCCTGCCGAGAAAGCGAGATCTGTCGACTCGAAATCAGACTTAACAGCTGAACCCGACATGCAATCAGAGACACCCACGGAAGATCACTTTGATGCATCCATTCCGCCAATAAAGAAAACAGAAACCAACATCTCTGAAGCATCAAATGTGTCTTCGGATCGAGATAATAGGATGGCCAAACAACTATTTAGCCTGGACCATGTTGGTATATATCTCCCTCCTACAGCTGACGGGAGCGGAACATTGGACAAAGCCACTGCTACAGAAGCTGCTGCTATGGAAGCTTCTGCCCGAGCTAGTATATATGGTCCCCAGGCATCAGGATCCCGATTCTTGGCACCAGATTTGCCTGGAGCATTCTCCACACCCTCAATCCGAGCTCGTGAGCGTCCATCTGTTTCTGAACAAGACAAGCCTAAAAAACACGAGCTTCCGGCGAAGGAAGATTCCAAATCAACCGCCATCGAGATAGTTCTTGGTCAACTATACGCACAGGTCGATGTTTCTGTGGCGCGGCTCCTTTTCAAGCTGTTTCAAAGCATCTCCGCCGTATTTGAAGGCAACCAGCGTAGTCAAGCTTCTGCATCAGAGGAAGAAAAAGAGGCTTCGCCGCTGTCGGTAAAGTTTCATGCGGATCGTTTCTCTGTTAAATTCCTAGAGAGACTGCCGGGCACGAGGATACCGGATGCCCCCTTTGGAAAGGAGTACGTGGTGAAGCCGCCAAGTTCTGATGTCTTGCTGCGGACTACCTTAAAGGGGCTTGATATCAGTTATGATATCTCCCAAGCCTCAACTGCTGCTACTATTACGCTACAGAAGTTCGTGTTTGGCTATGCCAAAGAGAACATACTCTCCTTCGATGCCGATCTCCGGATGAGAGAGTCTGTCAGAGACCTGACAGCTACAGCTGGTGTTGATGTATCCGTCAAAATGTTAAAAACGCCAAACACAAGCCACTACAGCATTTTTACCTTGCCCATACACCTATCAATCAACCTGCAGAAGCTTGATGAAACATTCAGCTGGTTTGGTGGCCTGAGTAGTGTTCTGAACATGACCAGTTCTATGGCATCAAGTGCTACGATGACAACTTCAAGCCCTGCCAAGACAAAACCTCGAGGCGTAAGATTTGATGCCCCGATAATGCCAGACGATGAGTCAGTATCGTCGCAGACCAAGGTCGATGCCCGAATTGCCGGTTTTGTACTGGATCTTATTGGTAAAGACTGCAGCGTTGGTCTCGATACGACAGCCGTAAAAATTGTCAGCCGTGATGAGGGTATTGCAGTTGTCATTGACCAAACGAAGATAACAGGGCCTCATCTAGCTACCTTTTCCAACGATGAGCCCGCGATTTGCGCAGAATTGACTGGAATGCGACTGGAATATTTGGAAGCGCCAAAAAGTGCTGACCTTGACCGATTGCTGGCTTTGATTACGCCGTCAAAATCGAAGTATGACCGGGACGATGACATCTTACTTGAGACTCTTCTGCGGCAGCGGAGACAAGGGGCCGTTCTCCGAGTCAACATAGACCAGTTCAAATCTCGTGTTGCACATTTGGAACAGCTCAAATATCTGCCGGACCTGGGCGAAGAAGTCTCCAAGCTCTCGACTGTAGCTAAGTATTTGCCTCAAGATGATCGACCCGGGTTCCTCTCTCTTGTCTTGGTCAAGGAATTCGATCTGAAAGTGGATATTAATAGGACAGTCGGCAATTTTCAAGCACGGGCAACAGATATCGAGGTTGGCCAAATAACCTTGCCAGCACTTGTGGCTTTGTCAATGGATACTTTCACTGTCCACCGAAACGACACTGAGGAAATAGTATGTGCTGCCACGACTGTGGAGCTACGCCCAGCCAAAGATCGATCGCCCGCAATCATGGCACGTATGATCGGTGATGAAATGGAACCGGTCATCAAACTCAAACTATGGAATCTACGATTGGAGTACAATGTTCCAACGCTGATGACGCTTCTCGGACTCAAAGACAATGCTACCACAGAAGATATGGCTACTGGCATTGCTGCTTCTGTTGCTACTTTGACGGACCGCAAACAGATATCTCTCGCAATGCAGCGTGGCGAGGCCAAAGAAAAGGGACCAAAAAGCCAAGAGTCTAAGGCATTGACTGTGGATGTAGCAATCCGAGAATGTATTTTGGGATTGAATCCGCTGGGACTACCATCAAAGATTCTGGTGGTAATGACTGAAGGCCACGTCTCAGCAGTGCTCCCAGAAGACAACAATACACATGTCACCGCGGAAATGGGGAAAGGCTCGTTGGTTGCCATTGATGATGTTGCAAATATCACAGCACCAACACTTGCGAACAAAAGTAGGCGACAATCATTCGATGGTGGAAGCTCTCAAGTCGCCGATCTCTGTTCACGTGGATTTGTTTGTCTTGGATATGTTGCGTCTGCCAAAGCAATTGTACGAGTATCAACAGGCAAGAAGCCGGATGAGAAGAATATTGATGTTGAGCTGCGTGATGAATTGTTTGTATTGGAAACCTGCGCCGATTCTACGCAAACGCTTATCGCTGCACTCGCTGCACTGGCGCCCCCGTCTCCGCCTAGTAAGGAAGTCAAATACCGTACCAAAGTCATGCCGATGCAAGATCTTCTTGCCTCATTCACTGGAGACGCTTTCGAGAGCAACAACCCCACGGGAGACTTTGACTTTGACGAAGAGTTTGGAAGCCGCCTTGGGAGCGATATTAGCGACAACTCGAATCTCGAATTTGACTCTCAGTATTACGCAAGGCCAGTCAGCTCGGTACGAGAAGATAGTCCAGGCGAGTCATCTCAACACGGCTCGCTGCTTTTCGACCAGTACAACAACCCAGGTCAAGATACAGACGATGGCGTTCTCCTCGAAAGCTTCTCGTCCAAGCAACATGTACATATAAACGAAGAGTTGGATTTTAAGGAGGATTACTTCGGCAGCGGTTCCATGGTGGAAGGCACAGCGCATCGGTGGAATTCTGCGAAAAACATGTACGACAAGTCGGATACGTATAAAGTACGGGAGAGCCCTTTAAAAGTTTGTGTACGGGATGTGCATGTAATTTGGAACTTGTTTGATGGATACGATTGGCAGGCAACACGAGACATAATTACGAAGACGGTTCAAGACATCGAGTCGAGAGCGAGTGATACGCGCGCACGTAGAGACAGACGCTCTACGGCCGTTGAATTGGATTTCGAGGAGGAAGAAACCGTCATTGGCGATTTCTTGTTCAACTCCATCTATATTGGAGTCCCTGGCAATAGAGATCCAAGGGAACTGGCTGCAGCTATCAACCGGGAGCTTCATGATAATGCAACGGAGACCGAGTCTCTAGCACCGACAACTGTTTCAGCTTCCCCAAGCCGACAGGGTGGACCACCCAGAGTTAAAGGGAAGCGACTTCGCCTTAACAGGAGCAAGCATCACAAAATCACCTTTGAGCTCAAGGGCGTCAATGCGGATGTTATTGCATTCCCGCCTGGATCCGGTGAAACCCAGAGCTCAATCGACATTCGTGTTCACGATTTTGACATCTACGACCATGTTCCAACTTCTACTTGGAAGAAATTTGCTACTTATATGCACGACGCCGGCGAACGTGAAGCAGGTTCGAGCCAAATCCATATTGAATTACTCAACGTTCGCCCTGTTGCCGAACTCGCCGCGTCTGAAATTGTGCTTCGGGCCACTGTGCTTCCACTTCGTCTGCATGTCGATCAAGATGCCTTGGATTTCATAACTCGGTTCTTCGAGTTTAAGTATAGCTCAAACACATCGTCTGGCGCTCCATCGGAGCCACCTTTCATTCAGCGCGCAGAAGTGAACGATGTTCTGGTCAAGTTAGACTTCAAGCCAAAGCGCGTTGACTACGGAGGCCTGCGCTCCGGACACACCACAGAATTTATGAACTTCATTGTCTTGGATGAGGCGAACATGGTGCTTAGACACACGATCCTCTACGGTGTATCTGGTTTTGATAGACTAGGTAAGATGCTGAATGACGTTTGGATGCCGGAGATCAAGCAAAACCAGCTACCAGGAATCCTCGCCGGCCTAGCGCCCGTGCGCAGCCTCGCAAACTTTGGGGGCGGAGTAAGAGATCTAGTTGAGATCCCCGTGCGCGAGTACCGTAAAGACGGGCGCCTGGTGAGAGCTCTGGGAAAAGGCGCCGCAGCATTCGCCAAAACATCTGGCACAGAACTGATCAAGCTTGGTGCCAAACTGGCAATTGGGACACAGACGGTACTCGAAGGCGCAGAAGGCGTCTTGGGAGTCGCTCCAACCCAGCTACATCGCACTGGGGGAGACTGGGACAATGATGGCGACTCTGATTCCGATGAGCCGCGGCTGGTGAGTTTGTATGCCGACCAACCTGTGGGTGTAGTGCAGGGCCTGCGCGGTGCATACAAGAGTCTCGAACGCGACCTCATTATGGCGCGCGATGCGATTATTGCGGTTCCGGGCGAGGTTATGGAGAGTGGGAGTGCGGTTGGTGCGGTCCGCGCTATGGGTCGCAGGGCGCCGACTGTGATTCTGAGGCCGCTTGTGGGAGGGACGAAGGCGGTTGGAAAGACGTTGTTGGGGGTGGGAAATTGGGTGGATCCGGTGAATTTGAGGAGAGTTGATGATGTAAGTTTTCTCCTTTTACTATTACGCTGCTGTTGGTCAAGGGATATACTGACTGGTGATAGAAATACAAACGGCATTAGTGCGTGTCTGCTGGCAAGGAATGGAGGTTATGATTGAGCGAAAGGGGGAGCGTGCATGTTGTTTTTGAGCGAATTAAATTGCATGGGATATTGGAGTTCAGATGGCGCTTGGGAAGATTATTATGGAGGGACTGAGTGTGTGGTTTTATATTTCACCACTTCGTGAACTGGCGCCTTCGTGTCTTTAGTGCGGCCTTTTTGGTAAATTGAGCCACTCTGCTACTAGAAGAATTGGGTTTGCTGTGGCAAGTCGGATCTGGGATAGTATTTTGAGATTGGAATAAGATCGTATAACAGATATATTACAGTGACTATATTGATAAAGAGAGTCAGTGAAAATGGGTATCGTTATTGGCCCCCTTTTACATCGCAATGTTCTGAACCACCTTTCTCCCAAGGACCCCTGACAACCGGGGCATGATCCGCTTTGCATCAGATAATATTTACCGGGTGGTGTTTTTAAAATTTGTATACAATTCCCCTTTTTGTTGTCACGGCGTCTGTGTCTATATTTAAATCAAGCTTGTAAGAAATGGAAGTTAACCTCCTCTCATCAAACCAAGGAGATACAAGATCCATTCAGTTGGTGCGTTGGTAGTGATAGGTTTGACAGTCGAAAACACTACCTATAGCCCAGTAGATTATAGTCCACGACATAACCTGGTCAAGATAATGGCGGCAGTGAGAGTTTCGAACGCTGACATGAAAATTACGACAGGTAAGGGGCGGGCGGCGATAAGAAGTAAGACCGGTGGTGGTAGCGAGGTGATGTTTCAAACGGCGACAAGAAAAGCCCCAGGCGTAGCTGGGAGTGTAAAACTGGCCATGAGATCGCCATTACTCTGAGTTCACCGACGGTCGAGAAGCCTAGGTAGGCAGCCATAGTTTTTTCACGGTTCTCGGTTTTGATGAAGGTTTCTGGGTCCTCGAAACTCTCGTATATCATTTCGTCGTCATCTTCATCTAATGTTTCAAATATCACTCCGATTGCAAAGGCTTTTCTTGAGGTGCTAAGATCTCCGGCTAGGTTTCATAAACAAACGTTATATATTCGTTCCATTATATCAGAAACTTATAAACACATCTCTCGCTATATATATAATTACAACATACTCTTTGGCATCTGCTTCATCGCCTGTCTAACTCCAAGATCACCCAGGACCTCCTCTGCGCCACCCAGAATAGCATCGAACTTATAAGTCCTGTGGAACGCCTCGACCACTCTGCCCATTCCCGTCTGTGTTAACCCTCTGCCACCGAAAATTTGCACCGCTTCATCCGCAATCTCGTGCGCACTCCTCGTCGCAAACATCTTGAGCAGGCCAATCGGGCCAGCCAGGTGCTTGGCCTGCTCCGAATATGGCATTTTGGTCATCTGGAATGTGATATTCTCCAACCACGCCTGGTTGGCCTCAACGTGGGCAATCATCTTCGCGAGCTTCGCACGCACAACGGCCTGCTCATTGAGCTTCTTGCCGAAGACGACGCGCTGCGCCGCCCACTTCATGCACTCCTCGGTCACGGTACGCGACCATCTGAGGACGGAGTTGACCATCATCCAGCGCTCGTGGTTGAAGTTCGACAAGATGACGTGGATGCCCTTGTTCTCGACGCCGAGGAGGTTCTCGACGGGCACCTTGACGTTGTCGAAGGTGATGAAGGTGGTTCCTGCAGCGGCGGAGTAGGATGTCTTGATGGCCTTTGTCTCGACGCCCGGGCCGCGCTCGATGAGGAGTACGGAGAGACCCTTGTCGGTCTTGACGCCGGTGACAAAGTAGTCCGACCACACGCCGTTGGTGATCCACTTCTTCGTGCCGTTGACGATGTAGTGCTTTCCATCCGGAGTCTTGACGGCGGTAGTGCGGATGCCGGCAACATCCGAGCCAGCGAAGGCCTCGGTGATAGCGAGGGAGATCTTCTTCTTGCCGCTGAAGCACTCTTGTGCAATTTTGTTCTTCCACTCCTCGTTGTTGGCGAAGTTAATAACGGCTGTCAAACTAATCGTCATGCCTGCCATGTTGCCATCTTGGAACCCTCTCTGGAACGGTCTCGCCAGCTCTTGTCCGACGATGGAGTCGTGGAAGTAGTCAAAGTCGTCGCCCATCATAACCCCACCAAGTAACTTAACACCGTGCATGTGCTTTCCGGGGCCTATACGCATGTGGAGAATACCGGCTTCTGACATGCGGTTGATGAGCTCCTGGCTAATATGTGCGCCAGTCCGCTCAGACTCTTCGGCTTCGGGGGTGACGTATTTGTCTACAAACAACCGCATCGCCTTTTGAAGCTTACGATGCGAATCATTGTAGTAAGGGCTGTGGAACTCGGGTCTCAGCCATGTCGGCTCGCCATATGGGACAAGGCTTAAGTCGCCTGCTTTCTTCTCGATAACTTCCGACTTCTCATTCTCGAGGGTGCCGATGCAAAGGTCGGAGTATTTCTGGAGGACTTCCTGGCGATGGAGGTTGTAGAAGGCCTCTGTCGCATCTTGGCCGGCGACTTGCTTAAGGACGAACTCGCCGCCGGGATGGGCGTCGACGAAATCGGTCAGATCGTAGACCTTGTGGTCGATGATGATCCAGGTAGAGTCCTCAGTGGTATGCTTCGCCACCTCGGCACGAGTGAGGTTATTTGAAGACATTGCTATAATGAACGATGTGTATTCGAATATTTGAAGGAATGGAAAGGAGACGGAAAGAAAAGAGAAAGATACAGCAGCAATAAAACAACAAGCCGAAGCAGTTGGAGTACGATGAGCGTGGCCTATGGTTGTTCCCCAAATCCGTCGGTGGGGACCGCATAATCCGGGGTAGATGGCAAAGGACCGAGGCATAACTGGCCAATAGAAACACAACGATTTCATACTCACATGCCCCAGCCAAGGTCACGTGAATTACGAGGTTTGGGACGCGCTTTGGGTCGCATCTCCAAAAGACCATCAACCTCGAACTCCATGGGAAGCAGTGAAGTAACAATTTAAGAGCCAACAAATACATCCACAACCCCCAATCACCCGATATTGCACAGGGCTATCTGACCTCTATAAACCACAATGTCCGCCACTCCGGCCCCCACGATCCTGGACCTAAAACTCGCATTCCTGCGCTCTCAAATCCAAGCTCTCTCCGCTCCACTGAGAATCCCAGTGAACTACCAGCCCCCCAATGAAGACCAAGCCATCCGCCAACGAGCCATAGACGACGCCCTCTTCCAGCTCAACGCCCGGATCCAAGAACATGCCAAACTCGTCTACTCCGCGCCCGCGCAGCGTCATGTCGCCGAGCAGGTGGACGCATTGTACTGGATGGCTGGGGAGCGTGACGTCAGCGGGGAGCTTGCGCGGGGTCAATTGGAGTTAGGGACAGACTTTGGTGAGCTGATGCGCTGTGGACTGGAGTAGAATTCGACTTTTGCTAACTGTTGGCAGCGGCGGATGTTAATATCACGAGTCTCCCAGATGCGTGGGAGCAGGAGGAGGAGGTTGCGCAGCGCCCAGAGGAAGCGCTGCGGTATGCGGAGTTAGCTGCGCACATTAAGGGGCTCAATGATAGGCGGACGGAGTTGAGAGAGAAGGTTGCAAGGTATAAAGCATTGAAGGGAATGCTGGAACCGTTCGAGAATTCGAAGGAAGACGTTCAGAGGAACCTGTGTACGAGGGATGGGGAGGTGGAGGCTGAGTTGCAGAAGATGGGGATGCTGATGGCGCGGGTCAAAGGCAGGCTGGAAGGGTTGGAAGCGTCACAGAACCAAGGGGACGAGGAGATGGACCTTGACTTCTTGGATCAGGAGAAGAAGGCAGATATATTGCTGAATGATATATTGCGGCAATAGGTCATCCTCAATCCTAAGATTTTCGTACGGGGAAAATCATATGAAGATAATACTACGATGCTCTATTCATTTTATTTCATGGTAGATCTCAAGCAGGCTCCCAACTATATGTTTATTATGGGTGAGGGGAAACTGACCGGTGATGGGATGCCAACTTAACTGGCAGCTGGGTGTTCTCGCCGCTATGTGTTCCGGTTTGAAAAGGTAGAGTTGGAACATCAGCAAGCGGAACTCCGCGTTGAGCGTGACCGCCAAATCCCCGTGCGTCTAACACCATCTTCTCACGACCAGTCGACTCCATCTTTCCGCGACCAGTCAGGCGCCGCGACCCCCTCAACCGTCCCGCTGCCACGCCCGATTGTGCTGTCACCACCAAGGAATGCTGTCACTTGCGTGTAGCTAAGATGTTGCTGTCGAGACAATGTTGTTGTCGCTGGGCATTCTCACAGACCTAACAGATGAAGAATTGGAAATGGTTCGACACGAAGCTAGTTGTAGGAGGACCGAATAACGATTTGAAGAGAAAGCGGTGTTGCGACCGAAGGCGATCTTGAAGACATCTTGAAGACAGCTTTAGATGCACGGGTCGTTGTAACTGGGGGAACCGTCGAGCGTTTGCATGTTTTGAGTATCTCATAGGCGTACTCTATTGCAGCTGCTCGGTGGAAGTGTTGGTGCTTCATCTATTCGTCAGTGAAGAGAACAGCAGTGTATCCCATACCTCATACCAGTGCCTGGTTCTCACATTCCTCATATGCCCCTTTTTTGAACACGCAAAATCTTACGCCACCATCGGGTCAGATATTTAGCCGCACTGCCAAATAGCAAATGAAATCCAATAGGATTACAATTGATTACAAAATACAAAAATAACTTAAATAGCTTAAATGAGATAATCCCCACCCTCCTTGGAGCTTTGGTATCAAGCTCAGCGCTAACCCTAGGAATCCGGGTGAATCCGAGCAACGCCAAGCCCATCCCCAACGGCTGCCAATCAGCGACTTCCCACGCCAGCACTGCCTTACGAATGCCGACGCCACGGTAGGACACCATTGAAGCTGGCGAGATTTGGAGGCTCGGATTCGGAGCGCATTCTGTATTTGAAGGCCATGCTGGAACATTGCTTGCGTGGTTCCTGAATATTTTCGGGCAGTGCGATTACGCGTCTCGGGTTCGATGGCGGGTTTGAGAGTTGAATGCGAGGATGGAGATGGAGGATGAGGTGTATATAAGAGGGTTCTAGAGCGTGGAGAATGAGACGATACAGCACACAGTTCAATATTGCATTCTTCTGCCTTACAGTCATTCAAACTATCATCTTTCATCCCGCTCTCTTTCCTGCAAATTCCTACCTACTCAACCAATCCAAACCCGTCAGATATCGCCGAGATGGGGGAAAGCATCTGGACTTACGACCCCAACTACCCGATCAGCATCGTTTTTGCAGTCTTCTATGCCATCCCAATGTTTGTCCAAGGTTACCAGACCTTCATCAGATACCGCAGCTACTACTTCTGGGTAGTTTTCGTCGGCGCCTTCCTGGAAGTAGGGGGCTATGCCGCCCGCACCGTTGCCATCAAGCATTTTGACCAAATCGTACGCACCCCCTAAAGAAGCAAAAAACAAAAACCAAGACACTGACAGCTACCTCCACAGCCTCCTTACGCGGTCCAAAGCTCTCTCGTCATCATTGCCCCTATCTTCATCGGTGCGGGCGACTACATGCTCGTCTCCCGCCTGTGCCTCGCCGTGCTGCCCAGCCAGCTGACCCGGATCTACGGATTCTCGACACGCAAGCTGACACGGATTTTTATCAGCTGCGACATCATCAGCTTCCTCATCCAGGTGTCGGGTTCGGGCATTGCGTCGTCGGGGAACTGGGAGGGGAGCAATGCGACGCTCGGCGAGAATGTGTTGATTGCGGGGCTGGCGACACAGTTGGCGACATTTTTGTTCTTTGTCGGAATCTTGAGAAGATTCCATCAGTTGGCGAATACGGAGGGGAGAGCTGATGCGCCGAAGGGATGGCGGAAAGTGTTGTTGGCGGTGTATGTGTCGTCGGGTTTGGTCATCGTAAGTCTGAGGTCTGATTGGTTTTGCGGAGTGTAGTTGCTGACAAGATTCTAGATTCGCTGCATTTATCGCCTCATTGAGTTTGCCCTGGGAATTGACGGGTACCCATTTGAGCATGAGTGGATGTTCTATGTCATGGAATCGACGCCGATGCTTGTGGCAATTATCATGTTCTGCATCTACCACCCTGCGAAGTATTTGCCAAACCAGCCTTCGGAGAAGATGTCCGATGATACTCAGCTCGAGAGCCGCTTGGTGTCTAAAGTGTAGATAGAAGTTGGATTGGCGCAGAAGTCTTGGAGCAGTCGTAGAGTTGTTGGGGAACGAAGTTTTGAGCTATTATATAGACGGTGTCTATGTCTTATTAAATTTCCTATGTCCTCTTAGCTACAATGAAACCAGATGTCATTGCCATTGCTTTCCACTTTTCACGAGCGTCATTCAAGATCTCAGCAGGCCATCGGATATAATGCTGGAATTCTGGAGGCACAGATCTCTCAATCGTATCAAACCAGTTGCATCGATTTATAAGCTGGTTTGTGGGAAACGTCTTGTCGTATTCCCGCTCGAGCATCGGTAACATCACCACTTCGAGGGCCATGAAATGGGCAAGAAGTATCTGACCGATGGTGTTGTTGGGATTTGCAAAAGCACTAAACTTGGCATCGCTCAGCATCCCCATGACGTTGTAAATGCCGACCAGTCTCCAGTATCCTTCAAGAAGTCAGATATGCACGTTTCTATTTCATTAAAGTGCAACTTACCTAACTTTGAGGACACTTTGATGCCACTTACAACATTTACAAGTTCGTGGTAGTAAAAGCTATTTACTTCATCCTCAAGGACAAAGTTCAAGGCTTCAAGGGATTCTGCAACTCTCTCTGCAAGCGAGACGTCAACGAAAGGAAGGTCATCCAGCCTTGGCTCCATGTATTTGAGATGGGAGTACCAATCTATGACGAAGAAGGCGATCGAACTCTGGCTTAAAAGTTGTCCCGATAACATGACGCAGCCTCGCACCATTATCAGAAACTCGATTAAGCTGTCGCTCATAAATGCTGATTGGAAAGTGAGCGAATACATCGTTGCCAAGAGAGCATCGCCATCAGGCTCCTTTTCAGGCTTCTTAGACAAGGCCTTGTTAAAACCTTCGATGGCGCGAACGCGATGCGAAAGAGCTGCATCACTGTAGTCGACGTTTGTTATAGCACTGAGGTGGGTTGCAGCCAAGCCAAGCATAGAATGCATTAGGTAGTCGTACTGAGGGCGGTTATTAAACCCCGTCTTATCACATCCATGGGTTTACTCACATTATGAGAAAATGCAGGGACGGTCTGTATCCAAACTTGAGAGTTATTCACAGGTAAGTGGGGATATGCATTTAAAATGAAGTGCTGGAAAAATCGCATATCATCCATAGTAAAGAGAGTGGGTGTAGACTGGAGGGTAGCTGAGGGCCGGGTAATCTGTCTGCGCAGGACAGTCATTACGTCCAACTCATGCGGTAGGACTTCTGGGTATTTGCATTCAAGGCTCCGCCTCAGGCAGTTGAGACAAGAAGGAAGTGTTTCTTGACACTATATGACATTTAGCTTCGTACTGGACGGGATATAAGGAAGGCGTGACCGATAATACAAGGAAGGCACGATCGACGATATGAGGAAGGCACGACCAATGATTTAAGGAAGGCATGACGACCGGCAAAAAGGAAGGCGCGACCGACCTTGATCTTCCTCCTCTTGCAGGAAAAGCAGCCATCACGTGATTTCTTATGCCCCTTTTGTGATTCTGGCCCTAGGAATCAGGCAGAATCAGGCAACTACATTTAGTGAAACGTAGTCATATTAGTGTAGTTTCGTACGTAGGATAGCTTCGGGGCCACGGCATAAGTAAGAGCCGTAGCCCCATTGAATTCTACAAGTTTGGTTCGCGCTCGGAAATCACATCTGGTAGCAATTGCTTGGAAAAAGGTGTCTAGTCCTACCTGGATCCTTTAGGGGCTTCGAACGAAAGATTGCTCAGGGGCAGCATCTTCGTTCGGAGCCCCACAAGAACCGCACTATCGGCACACTCCTTACTAAAAAAGGGAAGTAATGACCCCCTTTAATAAAAAAAGGGAAGAGTGTGACGATAGGGGCTGAGGTTCGAACGATCGTGTCCTCAAACAAGAGCATAGGGGAGAATTGCGTCTGCAAAAATGAGGCATTTAAACCTAAGAATCAACTTCAAAAACTAATTCCCTATTAGAAATTATCACTTACGTAATATGTCGAACGAAGGTCAGCAGCTCGTACGAATGTCAGAACAGGACCGCATAATGCTACAACAGACGGTTGAGCAGGTTACAAGTAGCCGGATCCAGGACATGAACGCCCAGACTACTTAGTTGCTTCAGTCCTTTGAGGAGAGGCTTAATGCCCAATTTGCTAGGATGGAGGAGCAGTTTTTGAACCTTCGTTCGGAAGCAACAGAGTCTACTTCGAACGAAACTCCGCCTATTCCTATTCCTACAGCCATTCTAACAGCTATTCCGTTGCCTAGAACTCCTACGTTCGGAGAGGCGCCTTCACAACAGATAGTAAAGGCACAGCTACCTCTTAAGGAACCTCGTAAGTATGGAGGCGAACGAAAGAACGGAGCGTGTGAGCAATGGTGTATGGATATGTATAGCTTTCTACAACGGTTCGAGAAGCTTACTTGAACGAACATTAAGGCTACGCAAGCTGTTGAATATGTTACTCAGTACTTTGAGGGTGCTGCATTAACATGGTGGACGAACCTTCAATTCCAGGTTAACAAAGGCCTAACGACTCGTACGACCCCTACAACCATCGCTGAGCTCTTTGAAGAGCTACAGCAAGCCTTTAGAGACATCCATTCGATCAAAAGACGGCGCGAGAAGTACGAAGCTCTAAGGCAAACCGGCTCTGTACAGGACTTCGCCAACTCTCTAAAGCACTAAGTTCTATTCCTCGATCCTACTCCCTCAGAGTATGAGATCCTCCGAAGGTTCTAGACAGGACTTCAAACGGACATCCGAGCTAAAATGGAAGAGAACCATAGACATATCTGCGATCTTGATACCTATATCAAGAAAGCAGATGATGTTGACTGGGCTTTATATAGAGTACGGCAGTTGCATAAGTCGGCTTTGAACGAAACCTAAGGACAAAACTATAGGATGGGGAGCGATATTCCAAGTGCGAAGACAGACGCAAAAGGACATAAGAGATGGTGTATAGAAAACAAAGCTTGCTTTAAGTGCAGCAGCAAGGAGCACATCTCACGAAATTGCCCTCGTACGAAAGACTCAGGCCGGAAAGGCAATTCGAACGGAAAGCAAAGTAGGGACTCGGAAAACTAATAGCATCCCTAGACCTCAAGGGCCAGCTAGGCGATGCATTACGAGAGGCCTCTATTCCGTACGAATATCCCCTAGAAAAGAATGACACACTACAAGAGGATAATGAAGCACCTCCGAACGAACGTCTAGGCTCCTTAAATTCGATCGGAAGCAGCATGATGGTTGTAAATGGAGAGACCCTACAGGGCCCGTCTTAGACCTTGCAAATGCTTCTTGATTGTGGAGCAGATCAGGTATACGTTGCTTGAAGGGTTGCAGAAAAGATAGGAGGAATAAGGAAAGGGCAGACTATAAGAGTTAATTTGCCAGATGGAGGTGCTATTGTTTCGAACGAATCAGTCCAACTGTTCGTACGAATAGGCACCTACACTATATCAATGAGCGCAGTAGTTATTGATATACTAAGCTACGATGTTATCTTAGGATTGACATGGTTTTGATCAGCAAACCCAACGATAAATTAGGCTCGTTCGGAAGTAACGGTAAAAGACCGTAAAGGGAAGCATAAATTACAGTTGAGGCGCCCTGCTCGAACGATAGAAGAGGCAGGCCTCAACTTTATTACATCCCGAGATGTTAAGAAGACACTCCGAACGAAGGGATCTAAAGGAATGATGTATTTCGTACGAACCGTTGCAGACGATCTACTGAAGGATATCCCGAGCCAGTTTCGAACGGTCATTGAAGAATATAAGGACTGTTTCCGTTTAGAACTCCCGGAATCGTTACCACCTAAGAGACAGTGGGAACACACAATCAATATAGAGGATGCAGCCGCTATAAATCAAGCTGCATACCCGGTCTCATATACACAAGCAGAAGAGCAAGCTGCGCAGATTAAGGACCTTCTTGATAAAGGCCTAATCCATACGAGCTCAAGCTCATGGGGATTCCCTGTTCTGTTTGTAAAGAAACCAGAGGGTAAATGGCGTATGTGTATCGATTATCATGGGCTAAATGCCGTCACGAAGAAGAACACCTACCCCTTACCTCGCATCCAAGACTGTCTCGATCGAATAGGGTCCGCAAAGCGGATTAGCAAGTTCGATCTACTCTCTGGGTTCTACCAACTGCGAGTCGCAGAGGAGAGTATAGATAAGACAGCCTTTAACACCCGACAGGGCAAGTTTGAATTCCTAGTTATGCCTATGGGACTTACGAACGCACCTGTAACGTTTCAAACGATGATGAATACGGTACTACAGCCATACTTAGATAAGTTTGTTATAGTATACTTAGACGATATTATCATCTTCTCAAACTCCGATCGAGAGCACCAAGAGCACTTAGCTTTGATTCTTGAACGGCTTCGTACGAACAAGCTATATGCAAAACCAAGCAAATGCATAGTTGGAGCAGAGACAGTCGAGTTCTGTGGACATATCGTGGGACAAGGACAGCTTCGAACGGTGGTTTCAAAGACCAAGCTCATAGAAGAGTGGCCTACACCTTCGAACGTACACGAAGTCCGACAGTTCCTAGGCCTTGCTTTATACTACCGACGCTTCGTACGGAACTTCGCTATAATAGCTGCACCACTAAGTGATCTATTAAAGGAAGAAGACCCTGAGAAACGGAAACGGAAGAACCGTCCTATTACGTGGACAGCAAAGTGTTAGCTTTCGTTCGAACTTTTAAAGAAAGCACTTTCGAACGAACCTATCCTTATGCAACCTAATTTCCACCGTCCGTTCGTGATCGAAACAGACGCTTCAGAGTGGGCAATAGGATGCTGTTTGCTACAATTAGGAACAGACGGGCTATTACACCCTGTTGCGTACAACGGCCAGAAGTTGCAAGGAGCTGAACTTAATTATGCAGTTCAAGAAAAGGAATTACTAGCGATAAAGCACGCGCTTCGAACGTGGAGTTATTACATCGACAATCACACTCGAACGAAGATCATTACGGATCATGAGAGTTTGAAGTATCTCAAGGATACTAAGGTTCCATCAAAACGTCTAGCCTACTAGATTGCAGAGTTCGGAACGTATGATCTAGACATACAGTATAGGCCTGGAAAAGAGGCTATAGTTCCGGACGTAATTAGTTGTCGCCCTGACTTTATTAGCACTGGTGAAGCCTACCAGTCGCAGTTTAATTCCATCCGCTCTGTGGATGAGAATGAATGGGAGGAAGCTCTTATAAAATATCTTCGAACGAAGGAAGAACCTTTGAACGAAAAGCTACAGAAGGCGGTTCTAGAAGACAAGAATCACCCGCCATCTAGTTTTGTATTAGAGAAAGATACTCTCTTATACAAGAAAACACCAACAGGACAAGCGGCATACCTTGCCCTGATATTTAGGAAGGTATACCTCAAACGAGCACATTAGGATTACGGACATCTAGGTTGGCCAGGCCTAAATGGAGCTCTACAGAATAGAGTTTGGTGGCCTACAATAGAGCGTGATGTCCAAAATCAGATACAGATGTGCCCGGCTTGTCAAGCGTCAAAGGACACTCGTACGAACGTCGTATAGGGTCCTCGGAATACCCTCGAACGAGAGAGTATTCGCTTGTTTGATTAATGGTCAATCGACTTAATAGGAATATTACCTCAAACGTATAATAGGAATCGTTGGATTATAACAGCTATCGAACGATCTACGGGATGGCCTGTAGTAAAAGCATTAAAGGATGCAACTACACAATCTGTTATGGACTTTATCCACTATGATATATTTGCAGTATATGGTATTCCGAACGAAATCTTAACGGATAATGGCACAAACCTTGTCTTAGAGGCTATGGAAGCGTTCCTACAGCCTACGAAAGTTAAACACCGAACGACTACCCCTTATCACCCTCAAACGAATGGGAAGATCAAACGATTTAACAGGACAATTAGAGCAATGTTAACAAAATATTTATACGGAAAGCCCGTACGAATATGGGACGAATACCTCATGCAAGCTGTCTTTGCTACTCGAATTCGTATTCATGCTGTTAGCAAGTACAGCCCATTCTACCTCCTCTACAGCGTTAACCCAAAATTACCGGGAGATCCGTACGAAGGTCGAGATGGCTCGCAAGAGGTGAAGATCCAAGAACTCATTGAACGACATGCACGTTCGAACGAAGCCCGAGTAGATGCCAACAAGAAGCTTGTAGAGGCAGCAATTCGAGCATCGCTCGTACAAGACGAGCAATTTGCCCTAAAACCAGACATTAAGGTTAGAACGTATGTTCTCGTACAAGATGAGAACCCACGGAAGTTCCGTTCGAAATGGTATGGGCCGTACAAAGTTATTATGGCAGCACTGATCAGAACGTATGCCTTAGAAGACTGTCATAACAAGGTCGTTAGAAGCCTTATTCATAGAAACAGACTACTGCTGCTACATAGCTCAGCTGTCGACGAAAGAACAGGGCAGTGGAAGTCAAGCTTTAATTTAGATGTTATTCGTTCGAAGTATGAACTTATAGCACCTTCGAACGAAGTTAACGAAATCCTCAAACAAGAGGGCATTTTAGGATATTCATATAAGGAGTTGGCAATGATCACTAAGCGTGAATGGCTGAATCTACAATCTAGAGGACTAGATTCAAGCAAGATTGGGGAGGGAAAAGTAGGCGATATCTCGTACGAAGAGGCAATCTTCAAGAAGCTTCAGGCCAGAGTCCTTGCTCTCGAACGGAGAGAAGAAAAGGAGGCATAGCAAGATGAGATAGACGATACTATACCCCAACAGATACCTTCGAGAGCGATCACTCGAAGTGTAGATACTCGGTTACAGGGTCCTATGGTGATCCCTTAGTCAAATGAGCAAGTAAGGGCAGACGTGCTCTTGAACGAAGTGCTTCCGAGTACAGCATCTTCGAACGAACCCGCTATTGTGACGAGCGAAAGGACTGTACATAAGAGTCAGGAATTACGTACACCCGCAGGGGAGTTGCCTGTTGCTGTCACAGCAGCCTCCCACGTTGCTCTTAAGGATAAGGACTTGCAACCCCTATCTCAAGATGCTCCGAACGAAGAGTCTGGAATTGCAGTCCAGTATTCGAACGGGAAGTCGTCAAGTATTGCCCTTGACGCAGGTATTAGTTTAGACAAAGTAGATACTACTTCAAGAGAGAAGAGTATAGCTCCGAACGAAGAAGACAAGAGGGTAGATTCAGTCCCTCCTGCAAAAACCCAAGGGATGCTTCGTACGAATGTTGTGCCAACTCGGAATAATCGCACAGCTTATTCATTACGTACGAAACCAAAGAAGAAGGTGGTCAAATAGACACTGTCCATTCTCTACACATTTCATTTGTCACAAGGAAAACACAAGAACGGAGAGAAGTCATCGCATTAGTGTTACATCTCGTACGAAGCTACCTACTCAAAACCCTCCCACGTTGACCCCTCACCCTCGCTCTCTACGTCGTCCTCAGACGAAACATCCTCTACCGTCGCACCCCCCTCCAAAGCCCTCCCACGCGCGGCTAGAGCCCGCTCCAGCCCGCGAATCTCCGCCAGAGCATCCTGCACACCGTCAGTGGTGTTCAGGTCGAAACCTGACCCAAGATGGGTGTTCGTACGGGCCTTGTCTTAGTACAAGGGCCCCGAACGAACACGCGCGCGAGCTCCCACATGTTAGTATGGTACGGGAGAAGGGAAGGGAAGGGAAGGGGACACTTACCGCCACCAACGTGCAGAGTGCACCGGCCGCCCTGGCCACCCTAGAAACAGTTGGCGCAAGCGCCCCCGAACGGAACCTTGTTCTTAGGACTGTAGCCCGCAGAGAACGACGCGCAGCCAGTCTCAAAGGGACCAGCCCCCTGAGAACAGGAGTTACAGGGCGTGGCATTGAGGTTGCCACGCGCCTGCATCTCTACGGCAATCCCGTACGAAGGGTGCCGGGCGAGATTGGTCTCGCGGTTCTTACGCCAAATGAGTTGGCGCCGGACGGGGTGCTTAGCCTTGATGTGGCGGAGGTCGGCTGTGGCGGTCTTCTTCGCTTCGATCGCCACAGTGGTGCTCGTGACGAAGTCATTCTGTGAGAATGTCAGTATTGTACGAAAGGGTTCCGAACGAAGGAGAACACGGAAATCACACATACCTTTGGTGTATAGTGGTCCTTGCCACCACGGCCTCCACGGCCACCCCCACGACCGCCACGACGCCCACCACCACCACCACCAAGCCCCCTAGAAGCGGTGCTTCCCGCACGGAAGTCGACCGAAGCAGACATCTTCAAAGAAGAAGAGAAGAGAAGAGAGGAAAGCTGGGAAAAGGTTGGTGTGTGCTAGGTACTATCTTCGTTCGAAGACAGTTCGTACGGATGATGGAAAAGGAAGAAGGAAAGAAGAAGGAAGGCAGGTAGAAGTGAGGCTCTTATGCCGGAAAATAGGGGGTGAATACGACGAGGAGGTGAATCACGTGATGACTCACCGTACGGAAGTCACGGAGTTACAGGTCAGGTGACCTGTTTCGATCAAAGTCGGGGGAGATGTGATTCTGGCCCTAGGAATCAGGCAGAATCAGGCAACTACATTTAGTGAAACGTAGTCATATTAGTGTAGTTTCGTACGTAGGATAGCTTCGGGGCCACGGCATAAGTAAGAGCCGTAGCCCCATTGAATTCTACAAGTTTGGTTCGCGCTCGGAAATCACACTTTCTCGGCCCCAACTGAGAGTTACTTCGGGGTTTAGGGGGCTCCAACAAACTAGAGCCCCTGCTGGAAACTGGTTGCACTACATCGGATTCCAAGTTTGTATCCCCAGGGCTGCCATTTAGTGATACTGATGATGGAAGTGGCGAGGTCCCGCTACTCCCGCTGCCTTGGGCGTAATCGAACATGTTTGTCCCATGTAGTTGCTTGTGAGCCTCTTCGTATGAGCCAAGTTAAAGATAGGCTCTTAAACCACTGCCGAGAATGCCAGTAACTATACTACACCACCAGGAGCAAGAGCATTCTTTTTGTGGTATTCTTTGTGAGTGTCCAGAGTCATTGGCTTGGCAGTGCGCAACTGCTGGCGTAAGGCAGGTGACGACGACACTGTGCTCAAAAATAAGCATGGCGCAACCTTTCCGACTGGTGTCTCGCTTTGGGCAAGGAAGGCTGAGAGGCCAAGGAACAGCCAATTAACGGGCAGATACTCAAACGACGACGCCCTGTCATTGAATGCTGGCAGCGCATATTTACAGGTGAGAATCTGCGGATTGAGAAGTAAATAATAGTGAATGAAACTGTCCGAGTGTGTCGATATGATATTATCGCCCAAATTGTTCATATGAGAGTCTGTTGGGTTATGTGACGGTGATAATTCACAGAACGTTTCAAAAACAGAATATATCACAGAATACTAGACAGACAACTACAGATACCCATATAATATTATTACAATATAATACATAAATCTGCATATTTCTAGAATGGCTCCTGTAATCGGCTTTCAAGTGGAAGTTGAGCCTTTGTGCCTTCTGGTCGTCTCGGCGTCCACGCACCTTCTTTCAGGTGCTGGCGTCTGGCGGAGCACGGCCTGGAAAATTAGGAATAAATTCAATTAAATGTAAACAGTAAACAGAAGCGTGAGATTTTTTTCCTCTTCTTCAATCATCAACCTCAAAGGCGCGTTTGTAAGTAACGGTGATTGTTCCAAGGTACAACAGGAACTAACTTTAGTACAGATCACCGGTGAAACATCGGGTCATCAGCTTTCTGCCGGATAAACATGGCACCGACTTCCGGCGATGCGCCAAAAACTCTCGGCGCTGGTTGGCGCACCGACGACGAGAGCATCGTCGCCGAGACCACCGCCGAGAGATTGGATAGCGCATCCCGCTCCTCGTCCCCCGACACCGTGATATTCGACCCTGAGTTTACGGCAGGAACCTTACGACGCCAATCAGGACACCGAGCTTCTGGCCTCTTCTCCCTCCCCGCACCACCAACTTTGGGCTCCCAGCCCGACGATACCCCGTATAAATTTCCCACGCGTGCCGCCCCCCGCAAGCTCCCCGAAGCCGCACCTGAGGCAGCTAGACGCTACGCCCTCGGTGAACCTCTGCCGGACCACCCACTCGAGTTCCCAGTAATCGACACGTACCGCGAGCGTCAGCCTCGCCGCACGCCAGACCGTCAGCCTCCCCCAACGCCAAGATTCGCCTGCGGACCCTTCGATAAACATCCACCTCCACCTCAATCACCACAACGCAGCACACCGAAACTCAAACTCCTCCGCGGCTCACCCGAGCGCTCCCCCAGCAGAACGCAGAACCCCGAGTCCCCTCGATTCAAGATCAGAGGAAACTATCATCCTGCTCTAAACAATATGAGCTACCAGAACTACCTCGACACACCACAGACCGGATCAGCGCCTGGACCCCGCCAGGCCCCTTCGCCATCGCAAGGAATGCCTCACGCCAACGGCGCCAATGGCGTCGCTCCCATGCCGGGAATGATGGGTGGACTACCCACGCCGGCTGGACATCAGTCCGATCTCAATCTCATCTACAACATGGTGGAGGCCTTGCACAACGAGCTCGCCGAGACGCGCGCACGCAGCGAGCGTATCGTAGCCGCTGCTGGGATTATTCGCGCCCGCGCCCTCGAGCAGAACCTCACTCCTGAACAGATCGCCGCCGGCGTCGCAGCTGAACTTAATGGTACGCCCTCCCTTCCCCCCCATCCCTGCCTTTATCCACCAACCCATTGAAATTGCACCAACTAACACTCACTCCCCCCCACAGAAGGCACCAAAAACCTCGAAGAAGAGAACTCCCGCCTCCGCCGCGCCCTCGACCACGCCACCCACGAAGAAGCAGCCTACAAAGCCCTCTGCGAAGAATTCGCCGTCACCATGGGAAACGCCCTCGAGATGGGCCATGCTTACAAACTCAAGACCACGCTCGACATGTGCGCCTGGCACCGCTCGTACCGCGACCAACTCGCCGCCGAGCGCGCTGAGAACCTCGAACTGCGCTGCCGAATCAGCGATATGCAAGCCTCCGCCGCCCGAGGAATGGAGCAAATGCGTCTCTTCCGCCGCGGATGGGATCGCAGCGACTTGGTAATGGAGTTGCGTACCGAGATCGTGAGTCTGCGCCAGCAAGCGCGTGGGTGGAAGCGTGTTGCTCTCTCGGAGCTGGCGAGTGATGATAGTGAGTTTAGTGATGATGATGATGTGATTGATCCTGAGGAGAAGAAGAGGTTGGCTCGGGTGGAGGAGGAGAAGAGGGGGAAGGAGGAGGTGGAGAGGAGGAGGGCGGAGGAGAGTGAGGGGGATGAGGGGGAGGGGGTGGCGCTGGCGAAGGCGTTGGAGGGGAGTCATCTTGCGGAGACGGGGGGGGCGGAGGTTACGATCTAAGCTTCTTCGTTATTTGCGAGGTGTTTCCTGAAAAATGGTCCATTCGGCGCATTGCATGGCGGGGTGTCTGGGTTAGCGTGGAGTCGGGGAGTTTATATTTGTTTGAGTAGTTATGGAGCGGGCGCCGAGTATGGCTGCTACGTTCGTGATATGGGGCGGGCGCCGAGTATGGCTGCTGCGTTCATCATATGGCTCGGCGGTGTCATGGCACTGGTCGATGCGTTTACTTGCGTTGTATTATAGGAATCATACTACAGAAGAGGTCTGCCCATGATGGCACAAGGCCATACGAACAATGGAAAATTTGCTGATTATAATTCACTTTGCATCACATTGATTGTATCACAGGTCATCATAAATTCATCAACACATCATAGTTCAATAACGTAAGAGTGAAATGCCATTCTATACAAACAGTCTAGAGTACATCTACAGTGTCTATCCTCTATCTCGCGACAGAGCACACCAAGTAACGAGCACTCAATGCAGAACATATATCCCACCTACCCACCAAGCCCACCATCCCATCCCAGGTCCAGCCCGCCCAAAACGCCACTCCCAGATCAAATAAAAACTTATATGCCATATCCATATCATATCCAAACCTACAAACACTACGACCCAAGAATGCTCTCCTCATCCTCATCACTCGTAATATCCACCTCCTTAATCTTCTCCTCCCTCATCTCGCGCCACGTACTCCAACTCAACACCCCAAACGCAACCACGATCAACCCACCACCCGCCACAGCCGCTGGACCCAGAGGCACGCCCGTGAGCGCCCAATCCGTCGCCGCGACGAGGAAAATCGTCAGTAGTGCCGCGACACTGCTTAGGACGGGGCTGGTGAGACTGATCAGCACGAGGAAGCTGCCCGAGAATGTGGCGTTGGCGAGGACGCTGATGCACATCATCCATGCCGCCTCGCCGCGGGGGAGGGCGAAGGGTTCAAAGCCCGTGTAGTGCAGGATTGGTAGCGGGATCCAGAGGACGAGGAGGGTGAATGCGCCAATCAGGGAGCCGAAGGTGTTGGCGAAGATCATGCCGCGGCCGGGGCTGCAGCCTGTGGGGGGGCAGGCGAGGCGCTTGTAGAGGACCTCGTAGAGGCCGTAGAGGACGGAACCAGCGCCGATTATGAGGTTTCCCGCGAGCCGGTTCTTGGCTTGTGTGTCGGAGGCCCCTGCGGCGTGGGCGTCGGGGGGGTTACCGGGGTTAGGGGTTACAGTAGAGGTGTCGCCGTAGGCGACGACGAGGACGCCTACGATAGCGACGAGGACGGCGAGGGATTTGTCGGTGCGCAGGGGCTCTTTGAGGAGGGGGACGGAGAAGGCGTAGGCGAAGAAGGCGGAGCAGTTGTAGATTGCTGTTAGGTCGGAGGGGGTGGTCATGTTGACGGCCAGGTACCAGGAACCGCCTGCGATGGTGAGGGCGGTGGTTACGCCGGCTGTGGTGCGGAGCATGTATGGGATTGGGGAGTGCTGCGTGCGTGCGGGGGTGAGGGATTGGGACTCGACCATCTGGGCGGTGGTGCGGAGGAGGTAGACATGGCGACGCCAGAAGGTGTGGAAGGGCATTGAGCGCTTTTGGAGGCGGAGACACATGAGTTGGAAGGGGTAGAGGAGGACCCAGGAACCGTGGGTGAAGTAACTAGGCTAGTTAGTATGGACGAGGCAAAGGGTGATTGGGGGGAATGGGGGTACATACAGCATGCAATACGCCTTGTCCCATCCAAGGTCCTTCTGGATATAGACAGCCGTCTCAGTCTGGATCACGAAACTGACCAAACTGATGCCCAGAAAGAAGGCCGCGTATGTGTATTTCTTCTTCGTCTCGAGGAGTGCCTGTGCATCTGCCGGGCTTCGACTCCGCATCGTCGAGCGTCGACTGAATGCCGTGTGGGCTGGGGTTATGGGAGGGCTGTCCCTCGCACGACCTCGCTCATCGTCTGATTTATGGAGCAGTGGCTGCCCTGACCGGCCATCTTTGTGCCTGTTATACGGGGGTCGTCTCTCGCCCATGTCGTCGGTCTCGGATTCGTCTTCGTGGTCGTAGGGGGAGTCTTCGAAGGACCTTGGCTGGCTGCCTCTGCGGATCTCGCGTGCCCTTAGGTCAGCCTCTGAGGTTGCTCGTGAGGAAGCGCTGGGTTTGGCGGGCTCGGGGTTGTTTCCGTTGGAGAGGTGTGAGGCATTCCGGGAGTGAGACGGGGTATTTTGGTGATTATACGACATCCATGCGAGTTGAGGTTCTAGAGGATGGCGTGGGGTTGGTTCAAGGGTCACCGCAGAATCATTCAATGAATGGGGGTTCGGTCGTTCGTTGTTGAGTTTGCAAGGTGTTGTCTGGTTGGTAGTGGTGGTAGTTTGGTCGTTTGGTCGTTTGGTGGTAAATCTGGTAATGTGGTAGGTGGACAGGTTTTAGTTGGCGTTGTACTGTACTATACAGTACAAATGGGTGCAAATGAGTACGCCAAGGGGGCGACACGGGGGCAAATTTGGGGGAATCTGAGTAAATCTGGGGCGTGCCTTGGGTGTCTCTTGGGTGTGTCTTGGTGATGACATGGTGGGTTGATTGGCCTGGATTTGGGGGAGACAAGGCTGACATCTCATGTATTCCAAAGTACCACAAGTACCGAAAGCAGTACCACGACAACACCACATGGTCCACAAGTGAAAGTCGGCAACTGTAGGCGGAGAAAGAAGATATTCAGTCTTCATTTTATTGCATTTTATATGTCGAATATGTCGAATATGTCTAAATAATGTAGAATATGTGTATATAATGCGTATAATATCTATAATACATATCATACTCACCCAGCATCAACAGACCACCATTATTTAAATTTCTTCTTCCTCTCCTACACTCACCACCACGCCACCAAACCACCAAACCACCAAACCACCAAATCGTCATCGACGCCACCAGCCAGGTAAAAGCCCCATGCCCACCCACCCATAGATTATACAACGGTCCCTTATGCTTTTCCCCCGCATTGTGCCTGGACACCCACCACACCCACCCCGCTTCCCTCCCTCCCTCACCATTATCCGCCATCTCCGCTGTCAACTCAACCAACTACCTACCACCAGCTTGCTACACACTGAGAGTTTATTATGTATATCTCATCCAAGAACCGTTGCTAAACCGCATTTACTGATGGTAGTGACTGCAGTGGCGCCTCCGCGGGAATATGGGACATCCATCCGCCCACGACTCAAGAAGAATACAACACCCACCCACAACCTCAAAATGCCTCTCATACCAATACCAACCTCACCCAACCGACACGCCGTCCTAGGTCTCCTGACCTTCAGCCCTGACCCAAATCCAAGCCACCACACCTCTGACCCCCACGCCGCCGGCTAATGACCCTCCCTGAAGGACCCCGCGGCAACAACACCACCGGCCTACCTGAGAAAGTTGAGGTGAGCCTCCACGAGCTGGGGGAGAGACTGCGTTGATATCTTTTACCTGCATACAGCCGACCGCAGCGTGCCCTTCGCCGAGACGCTCTGAGGCGGTCGATAAACTGCATAAGGCGCGCAAGTTCGTGCGCTTCGGCATCAACAACTTCGCTGCCTTCGAGGCGCTTTTAAACACATGAGTGTGGATTTCGGTAGGTAAACCCTTCATGCGCTGAACTGAACTCGATAGATAACAGTTGGGGGTAAGTAAGACTCGGCCGAGATCTAGCCCGTGATTCCGTCTTATAGTCCAAAAATTGCAAAACCCAAAATTACCCCTCAATCAGCCTCAACAATACCTTTCACGCGAAAGATCTTAAGATCTCGGAGATCTTTATGGCCTCCAAGCATGTGGAGAAGAAAGAAGACATGTTGTCTCAACCTGTTCCTGGGGAAAGAACAATTCCCAGACCCGCTTATGACGTCCCCCTATGCCCCCAACGCACGTGAGCTTCCGGCTGGTAGCAACAACGCCAAAAGCCACCTGCCGTCACCAAAAACGCCATATCAAAAAAAAAAAGGTATACCATAAAAATTCAACTCCTGTAAAAATCAAACCATAACCGACCTCCCCTGAACCTTCTTAATAAGCCAAAATCTTAAAAGGTTCGCAAGATCCCTGTCACTCATCCTCACCGCTCAACAAAATTCCAACTGACAGCGTCAAGAGCAGCAGCTTCACGGGAAGCCTCGGCTGACAAGGGTTCCCCACAAAACCCCCAACAGCGTGCTCGGGAATCGCGACCGTCACATGCTGGGCGCGGCGCGGGAGGAGCGAAGAAGCACCCGCTATTAATATCCCCGACGACCCCAATTTCATTGCCGGCCTTCAAAAAAGGTAACCACCATTCAACCTACCAACTCCCACAAAACTCAATAAAACCAACCCTCATAATGTCTCTCAAGAATGGTATGCGCGCAATCGCCCCATTAAAGCGATAAATGGATAGGGTAGCTAACGATTGAAACAGCCGCATTCCCCTCCTCCGAGGCCTTCGATGCCATCAACGCTTCGCTGCAGTCTGATGATGCCGAGCGCAAGAACGCGATTAAGGCGGGCCAGTCCGTCTTTGCTTTCACCCTCAAGAACAAGGCTGGCGAGACCGATAGCTGGCATATCGACTTGAAGAAGGATGGTGTTGTTAACAAGGGACTCGGTGATAAGCCTACTGGTACGTCATTTCCCATTACCCCTGACGCCCCAATTGAATTCCGCAATTGGGGAAGCAAGGGGGAGGACTGGAGCTTGAAATGGGGAATTGAATTGAATTGAAGCTAACTGAAGCGTTACAGTCACCCTCTCCCTCTCCGACGAGGACTTCGGCAAGCTCGTTGCCGGCAAGGCGAACGCACAGAGGCTGTTCATGAGCGGCAAGCTGAAGGTCAAGGGTGATGTGATGAAGGCGACGAAGATGGAGCCGATCCTCAAGCGCGCGCAGACAAAGGCGAAGTTGTAGATGGGTGGATGGAGAGGCTGGCTGTATGATTGGATTGGGAGTCATGTAGAAAGAAAGAGCGTGTGATATAGGAAAATAAATTATAAAGCTATAACTACTATATATGTTCGTCTTCAAGGATTCGTGTGTCCTATGAGAAGCTTACTACCTTCGTCTCGTCAAAACATCTTCGTCTCCCCATCAAACGTCGTATACCACAGCCTCCTCACCGACACCACATTATCCGCCAGCACCCCCATCAGCGCCGGCAAGCGCTTCGCCCTTATCTTCCCCAACAACAACTTCGGTCTCCTCCTCCTCGCTGTTCTCTCCACCTCCCCTACCCAAAGCCGTCCAAGCAGCACACTCCCATACTGCTCCGTCGTCAGATTCACATCCACGCCGTGGACCTGCTCCCCGAGGAAATACGGCAGCACGAGCGGCAGCGTGGTGATGAGAACCGTCTCCGGAGCTATGGCTGCGAACAGCGCTTCCCAGAAATCCTGTGCGAGGGGCCTGGGGAGACGTTCATGGTCCGATACCCAGTCTTCGAAAAGAACAAACGACGTCACGATGGGCGCGAGGTTGTGAGGAAGGACAGCAGCGGGAGCAGCGAGGCGAGCAGGTCGTCTTGGTACTGGATGAACAGCCGCGGATGGGCGAAGAGGAGGTGGAGCGCGGCGTGCCGCCAGGTTCGGGAGACGAGAGAGGCGGATTTGAGGGGGTTGGGG